>CAUYUJ010018113.1:0-214146 GCA_963575745.1 Prorocentrum cordatum
GGTAAACCCCTCCCCGGAGGGGAAGAAGGGGGGTTGAGGACAGAGAGGGCTCTCTAAACCACTCACGCCCAAAGGGCTGGTGGGATTATTCGCAGGTGGGATGGGCATTCGTTAGAGTCATATGTGTTTTGCATAGGTTCCCGTGGGGTCGATCAGTCCGGGATGGGGGGGGTGAGCGGTGGGATGTTTTAGCGCGGAGAATCCACCAACGCTCAACTTGAAGTTGTCCGCTCTAATGCTCGCGCGAACTTCCCGCCCGCCCGCCCGCGCTTTCGTTTGCAAACCCCATGCGGCGGCGATTGCGATGAGCGTTTGGCGCTGGCTCGCGCATCTCCGCGGCCGCGACGGCCTGCGCGCGCGCGGCGGCCAGCTAGTCTGGCGCCGCCGACGCAGCCGCGGTGGCGCTGACCGCTGGCCGCATCCCAGCGGGCACTTCAGTGCGAGTCGGCGACTTGGGTGGGCGCGGTATCGTGGCGACGTCGACAGCGGTGGTCGCGGTGATGATGGTAGCGACGCTGGTGGCGATGCTGGCAGCGACGACGGCGCGGCCAGTGACGGCGCGGATGTTGATCGCGCCGGCGGCGAGGACGGCGACTTCGCGGCGGCGATGAAGGTTTGGGAAGGAATTCGAAATACGCGCGCGGTCGACGCGCGAGAGTGGGCCGCCCGGTGTTTTCTGACGCGGATCGCGCCCCCCCCCCCCCTCCCCAGCGCGCGCGACGGCGCCCGAGTGATTTTGGCGCGCGGCGCCGGAGGCCATTGGTAATATTTTCTGGACTTCTTGAAACAAACCTGTGGTTTTCTTAAGGGGTCGCCAGGGCGCGAGCGCGCGCTTTTTCGAGCGCGGGCGTCGCGCAACCATTGTTCTGTTTGACGCTCGGTTTTGACATCCGATCGACACCTGCACTTTTTTGGAGAGATATCGGCGTGCGCGCGCGGCGGCGCGCGCGTGCCGTCCGTCATGTTTTTGCAATGGGTTCTCGCGACGGCGCGCTCGCAAGGGCGTTCGAACGATTTCCACGGGCGCGCGCGCGAGTCTCGTTTGGTAGTATTTTCTGAAAAGGTTGAAAAACTGGTGTCATAAGAATTCGCGAGAGCGCGTTTGTCTGTTTTTGTTTTCTGTTTGTAATGATAATAGTAAACGAGTTCCCCAATGGCATTTTTATTTTTATTTGGGCACTCGATTTGGAAATCCCCACGAAAACGTGCTTCGTTGTAGTTGTTGTTTCGTGTGTGTGAGGATTTTGGCGTGCGTGCGCGACGGCGCGCGCGTGCACTTCGTTTAGTTTTTTGTTGGTTGTTTTTTTTAGGGTGTTTTTGGTTGTTTGTTGTTTTCCTTGGGTTGGTTTGTTTTTGGTGGTCGACAATGTTTGGGCGCTGATGGTTTTGATGGGCGACTGCGCGCATAGTATGTTTTGCACAGGATGGCGGGGGGTGGTGGCGATGCTAGCTCGGCTTGGGTGTCATGAGTTCATAACTCGGATGGGCGATTGGGCATAATCTTACGTAGCTTGGAATTCGAAGAGAGGGTGGGATAATCCGGGGTGGTGGGTGGGACAGATGCTACTCCCTTTTTTTGAAGGGAGCAGTACTTGTTTTGCATCCTATGTTGTGCTATCATGTGGCGGAATGTCCGTGGTGCAACATAGGTTGTGCGCAATATGCGATTTGCGACCGGCTTGGTGCAGTCTGCGTATTGCAAGCGGTGTTGTGCAATAAGTGTGGTGCAATCCAGGCGGTGCAACCGACAGGGTGTATTCTATGCATTGCAATCGATGTTGTGCAATATGTATTGTGCGAGTTTTGTGGGACATCTACGTGATGAAATCTAGGATGGCCGATGTCTGTTGCGCAGCGACGTGGTGCAATTTATTTTGTGTATATATGTGTATGTATGTATGTATGTATGTATGTATGTACATATATGTTTATATATATACACATGTATATATACATACACATACACATATAATATGTACTCATATGTGTAGGTATGTATGTATATATATACAGATTCATATAATTGCACATTCTGTGTTGCGCTGTCTATGTTGGGCAGCCGACGTGGTGCAATCTAATTGGTGCCTGGGGCTTTACAGATGAGTTGACACATTCCGTGCTTTTGGACACATCCCGCCCACCCACCCGCAATTTGGCTTGCAAAGCCCATGCGGCGGCGATTGCGATGAGTGCTTGGCGTTGGCTGGTGCATCTCTGCGGCCGCGCTAGCCCACGCGCGCTCGTGCGCGCAGCGGCCAGCTAGTTCGGCGCGACCGACGCGGCCGCGGTGGCGTTGACCGCTGGGCATTTCCCAGCGGGCACCCCAGTGCAATTCGGTGACTGGCGCGGGCGCAGTAGCATGGAGGCGCCGGCAACGATAGACACGATCCTGAGTGTAGCGATGATGGTGACGATGGTGGCGATGATTGCGGCAATGACAACGGTGGCGCCGATGTTGGTCACTCCCGCCGATGACGATGACGATGTCCTCGTGTCGGTGATGCGGCTCTTGAAGCAGTTCGGCATGCGTGCGAGGCTGACGCGCGCGAGCGGCCTGCGTGGTATTATTTGACGCGGATCGTGCCCCCCCCGGCGCGCGCGGACGGGCGTTCGAATGAGTTCGACATGCGGCGCGGGAAACCCGTTTGGCATAATTTGGTCAACATGTTGAGCAACCAATGTTTGTAGAACGCGCATGGCCGCGAACCCCTTTTTTTGGTTGCGATATGTATGGTTGTTTGTATGTGTGTATGTATGTATGTATGTATGTTTGTACATATGTATATATAGATCGTGATGTCGCAGAACTATATGTTATGATATGTGTTCGGGGCACTCCTTTTTGGATTCTTTACGAAAGCCATGATTTTGACGGGTTGAGGCATGCGCTCGCGACGACGCGCGCGCGTGCAATTCGTCAAATTTTGTGTAAAAGGATTCTTGCGACAAGACTCGCGCAAAAGGCGTTCGAACGATCTCTTGCGCGCGCGAAAGGCCCGTGTGGATAAATTCGAACGAAACGATGGACGTTTATGATTTTTGTGAGAACTCGCAAAAGCGTGAGCGCAGTTCTTATTGTCGTGTGTACATCTGTATGTTGGTGTATATATGTATGCAGGTGTGTAGGTGTGTGTATATATATATATGTATATATGCACGTATACACACATACACATGTATGTATGTATGTATGTATGCCTGTTTGTGTGCATGAACATACATATACATATATATGTATATATATACATATATATATACATATACATGTAAGTAAACCGTTGTCGCGAAACCGTGTGTTTTAGATCAGTTGTGGTTTCGATTTTGTAGTCTTTACGAACCCTTTTGGTTTTTAAAAAAATCGGCATGCTTGCGCGACGGCGTGCACGTGCGCATTTTGTTTTTTGCAAGGGAATTTGTTGGGAGGGGTTAGTTTGTTATCGACGAGTGCGCGTGCATCGTGATTTCAGCAGAGGATGACGCGGGAGGCTGAATTCCCGCTTGCTTGGGATGGTACGAGCTCATATTTAGGATGGGCGCTCGAACAGAATCCCTTGTACATTGCAATGCGATTTTGGTGAACTGTTAAGTCCAGGGGGGGGGGGGAGGTAGATCATATTCATTTTTTGAAACGAAGTATTATTTCGTACAGAGGAAAGAGACGAATCTATGTGGTGCGCAATCTATGTTGTGCAAGCTAGGAGGCGACGGGGCGGCGACGGTGGCCACATAGCCGCCAGAACGACCGTCAGGCACCGGACGACGGGCGGCGACGGGGCGGCGACAACGGGCAGATAGCCGCCAAACTGGCCCTCAGGCCCAGCTCCCTAAGTGCAAGCACTACTGGGGAAAAGAGCGTGAACATGAGCTTTCGGAGTCTGCGCCGATTCCTTGGATTTCGCGGTGCGCGCCAGGGCCGTCGGTGGCAAGCGCCGCCAGGAGGCTACAGCCTCGCCGCACAGGTGGAGCAGGAGGAAAGGTGAACGATGGAACAAAGTGAGCCGTCTTCACCGACACTGGCGCGTAAGCTGCCCGCGTAATGTCGCGCGTGTACGCGCCCTCGTTTCCAATGTGGCCTGCCGCGGCGTCGGGTTGCCATGCCATCTTTTGTAAGACGCCTTTCCGACCGTCGCTCAGGTGGAGGTCGGCCACGAGCAAAAGGGGTGTATGGGGGAGGGGGGAAGGCTTCTCAGAAGCAGCTCTGCTTCTTAAAAGGCGTGGGCCTCATCTGTAGATGTAAGGCCCGCGCCTTCTAAGAAGCAGCCTCCTGCTAAGAAGCAGCCTCTGTCGAAGGAGCAGCCTCCTTCTAAGAAGCAACCTCCTTCTAAGAAGCAGGGGTGCTTCTAACAATCCTTCCTCCCTCCACCTACCCCCCTCTGCGCGCTTCCAAGGAGAAGCCAGAGGCAGCGCGGTGCTGGCCCTCCTTGATCTTCGATCTTCGATCCTCCTCCCCGTTGATTCTCGATCCTCCTCGATCCTCCTTGATCCTCGATCCTCGATCCTCCTCCCCATTGAACTTCGATCCTCCTCGATCCTCCCTCGATTCCTCGATCCCTCGATTCCTCGATCCTCCTTGGTCCTCGATCCTCTCTGATGCTCGATCCTCTCCGATCCTCCTCGCTCCTCCCCGACCCTCGACCCTCGATCCTCCTCCCCCCTGACCCTCGATCCTCCCTCGATCCTCCCCCGATCCTCGATCCTCCTCGATCCTCCCTCGGCCCTCGAGGCGGAGGAAGCGCGGCGCTGGCGCCTGCCCAAGGGCTCCCACGAGGGCGCGAAGTTATTCGCGCTTCGCGCTTCGCGGTCCTCCTTACTTCTCCCCCTCCTCCTCGTCCTCCTTTTCTCCCTGCCGGGGGGGCGGCGCGAGAGCGCGAAGTGATTCGCGCTCCGCGGAGCGCGGAGCGCGAGAGCGCGAAGTTTGGAGCCCTACAGCGGCCCGTGCCTGGCCCGTGCCCGGGCCCGCCCCGTGCCAGGCTTAAGTCGGGCCTGTCCCCCTGCAGGGGGATTTTCGACGAAACATAAAACATACCCAGCACAAATAGTCAAACAATAATCCAAAACTAGTCTGGGGATTATGTTTTGAATACTTTTTGCCCTCTTTGTGGTATTTTTTTATTTTTCGTCGAACATCCCCCTGTAGGGGGACCCGCCCGACATACAGTCAACGCGCCTAGTAAGGACGCGCGCCTTCATCTAGGGTACCCTTGCGTCCTTGCCTCTGCGGCTCGTCCTTCGCGGTTCTCACTGGCCGCCCCCCACCCCAAAAACCCAACTTCGGCCTCCAAGGGTCTTGCGTCCTTACCATACGTTTTCACTGTAATGCCAGGCGAGTCCCTCCTGCAGAGGGAGGCCTGCGTGCGCTACTCCCGCGACGGCGCGGGCGTCCGGGCCGACGTGCACCGGCTGCGCACGGAGAGCCCGCGGGCGGGCACGCAGGAAGGAAGGACGGGGGAGGGGGCGGAGGGGGAGGGGGAGCGCGGAGGAGGGGGAGGGGGAGGAGGAGGAGGACGGGGAGGAGGAGGGGGAGGGGGAGGAGGAGGAGGACGGGAGGAGGAGGAGGAGGGGAGGAGGGCGAGGGGAGGGGGAGGTGAGGGGAGGAGGAGGAGGAGGGGAGGAGGAGGAGCAGGAGGGGGAGGAGGAGGAGGCGGAGGAGGAGGAGGAGGAGGAGGAGGAGGAGGAGGAGGAGGAGGAGGAGGAGGAGGAGGAGGAGGAGGAGGATGAACGGGCGGGCAGGAGGGATGAGGGAGATCGGGAGCCTTGAGGCTCATTGGAGGGACAAGTATCCATACCGCTTCCCTGGCCCCGTTTTTTTAGGTTCTTTGTTTTTCGGATTCCTGGGAGGCTCTCCTCGCCACCGCTGGGTGCGCTCGAAGTTCTAGTCAGAATACACCCTGGGAGAGGTACGTGGAGCAGCGGAATCGGTACCTTTTCGTGAAGGAAGACACCAGCTGGAGTTCTCGAGAATAT
Organism: Prorocentrum cordatum; assembly: GCA_963575745.1. Lineage (NCBI taxonomy): Eukaryota > Dinophyceae > Prorocentrales > Prorocentraceae > Prorocentrum > Prorocentrum cordatum. Next base: position 5,965 of record CAUYUJ010018113.1, read on the forward strand.
CATTGTGGTCTTCCATTGCCATCTCGCTGGCGCCAGAGATCGACGAGGGGCGGGCAGGAGGTGGGAGGGAGGTCGGGAGCCTCGAGACGGGGGTCAATGCAAACCGGGACTAGCCAGAGCGCCGCATCGTGCAGGATCCTGACGGGCCAGGCTTGCATTTACCCAGGTCAGCGCGCAGCACCCTGTAGGATCCTGCATGATCTTGCAGGATCCTGCAATGCCTGACTGACCCGGGTTTGCACTGACCCAGGTCAGTAGATCAACGAGGAGAGGATGGATGGGGGTTCTCAGATGTTCGTTTCGGGGACCGTGCTGGGGCCCACCTGACGGATCTAGTCGTCCCGAGTCTGACGCGGGGTCGACGCACGTGGGCCCAGATGGGCTCCGCATTGCCAATGCGTCGGCGATGCGGACCTCAAGAGGTTCAGCGTTTTTCGTCGCTTTGGGGCCTTTCTGAGTCTCCTGGGGCGCTCTCGCGGCCACGGCCAGATGTGCCTCGGTATCCTGGCCCTAACGCACCCTGGACAGTTCAGGGGCCTGATTTGCAACGCCCACGCCAAGACCCCCAGCGCATTGAAACTACAAACCAGCGCGGATTTGTTTATTAGTTTCCGGCCCTTGGGGACAGCTCTTTGGCCACGGGGCCGTCGATGAATACGGTTCGGATGGAAAGGCGAGCCTGGGCAGACGCGAACCCCGTGTTGAGAGAAATCAGCACGTGGGATCGACCCGGACCTCCTCGGACCGCCATCCCATCCCGGGGCTCCCGACCCGATCCCTGGGGCCGTGTTCCGCCTTGGTCAGTGCTTTTTCATAGTTCCTTTTGCCTGGTGGCGCAGCGCAATACATTGTCTTGACGTAGGAGCGGGTTCCGCAGCAGTCAGTTTCTTCAAGAAGACCGCCTGGTGGTGCGTACGCACGCGAGCCAGAAAAAAAAGACACGTGGGATCGATGGGTTCTCCCATCTCCCAAGACTCCCTCGCGTCTTGCACGAGGGCACCCTTGCGGCAGGCTGCCCCAAACAGTCCTGCACGGGGCCACGAAGTTGGCCACACCGGGGGGCCACCGTGGGCCACAGATCTTTCGGGAGCCCGGGCCCCCTCACTGGGCGTTGGTTTCGCACGCCGCGTAGGGGCCAACACACGCCCGCCCGCAGTATATCTCCCAGACTCTGGCCCGAATTTTCTTGTCCAGTTGAAGATCCCACAGCGTCGGGGAGTGGAGGCCGCCTTGCCCCCGTCAGTCTCCCCCCCTGGGCGCCCTCGCGTCTTTCAGAGGTACATCTGCTCCACATCCTTCAATAAGCACCCCCCCTGTGCGAACCTGTCCGACGCCCCTTGCCCGCCCCCCCACGCGCCCCAAACCCACCCCCCCTCTCGCTCCCCAACCTGCCCATGCCCCCCGAAGGACAGCGGTTTCCCACCCCCCCATGCGATGCCCCTCCCCCCGCGCTTATTGAGAGACTTGGAGTAGCAATCGACGCTGGCTTTCATGACGTACTCAGGAGACATGGGGGAGGGAGAGGAAGAGGTGACTCCATGAAATGTTGCCAATTCTTGGACGTCCGGGAATTGATATATATATATATATATATATATATATATATATATAGAGTTATGTGTGTCTGCCTGGGCCCCTCTGGTCTCGAGCCGCCAGAACATCCTCGGGACGTTCTCGGCCGCTTGCGAGGGGCCGCGCCGCTCCGAGCAGCTCGGGTCTGCCCTCGACCCGGCGGTGAACCCCGTGTCGCGCCTCGCGGGGCGCGATGCGCGAAGTTCAGCGGCCCGGGTCTTCGAGCATTAGGGCGACCCCATAAGCGCTGTACCCGAACATTGACCTGCTCGCCGGGTCCACGAGACATGCGTGTACCGTGCTCGTGGAGTCCAATTTTGGGGCTCATCGATTCTGTAGTCGATCTCCTGCCCGGGTTCGTCAAGAGCAGAGCGCCTGGCGGGAGGCCCTGGGCAGGGGTCCGGAGTGGCCGTGCCGCCCCCGTGCCGCTCGGGTTTGCCTCTGCCCCCCACACCCCCCAGTCCTTTCTGTGGTCACCAGTCTCGAGCTTATCCCTATCCCTAAGATGGACACGCCAAAAGGCGATGACAATCCCAGGGATGCCCCCTGAAAAACCAAGGGAATCCCTAAGATTGGCATCGCGAGGAGGCGATGCCCAGCTCAGGGATAGGGAGATGCTCCAGGCTGTTAATGTGGGAGCAGGAAGCGCACCACTGCCACCCTTGACCACATTCTGGCCTCCATCCTCCAGGGTGGTGGTGGTGGTGGTGGTGGTGCGTGCCCTTCTCCCTGCCTTTGTGGCTCGTGAATGCGACAGGGCCTTTTTTTGGGCCCGCTTTCGGTCTTGACGCTTTTGTTCCCAGGACTTGGCGCTGCTGTTTTCCCAGTTCCGTCGCCGTTTTTTGTTTGCTTGTTCTAGTTCTGGCCACCTGGTCAGTCCCGCTGCAGTTTTTTTAACATATAGTCAGGAGCTTGCTAGGGGATCTTCGGGTTGACGCATGCCACAGCACGGCTGGCGACGCAGAGCTCGCTGCCCGCACGCGATCGGCACTCCTTGTCGGCTCGGTCGGTCTGCTCTGGAGCCAGGCGGCCCGGTGGCACTCCGCCCACCTCGCGCCCGAGGCCGCCGGGGCCGTGGGCCGGGCGGGGCCCAGGCGCGAGGGCTGCCTCCGACTGGGGCTGGGCGGCCCGGCAGGCCCTCGCCGGCCTCCTCGGCTCTCTAGCGGCCCTCGCGTGGGAGAGCACCGCGTGGGAGGCGGCTCCTCCTCCTCCTCCTCCTCCTCCTCCTCCTCCTCCTCCACAATTGCTCAATATGAATACTACTCTCCTCCTTCCCCTGATGACGGGTTGGGAGTGTTCGCCCCCCCCCGCCCGCGTTTTTTTTTTTTCTTTTTTTTTTTGTTACACTGGATTCCCCGGAGTTGGGTTTTCGCCTGCATTTGTTTTCAAAATGCTGCTCTCGCTGAGGCGCCGGCCTCACTTTCGGGCCCCGCTCGTTCCGAATCGTGCTCCCGCTGTAGCGCTGGCCTCATTTCCGTGCTTCCGCTCGTTCCGAATCGTGCTCCCGCTGCAGCGCTGGCCTCATTTCTGCGCTTCCGCTCGTTCCGAATCTTGCTCCCGCTGCAGCGCTGGCGTCATTTCCAGTGCCATGCCACGGCATGCAATGCAATGCTAGGTTGCGGTCCGCTGCGCGATGCCATGCCTTCAGCTGAAGCTGTGATATGCAGTGCTTAAGTGCCACGTCGTGCTATGCCATGCTACGGTTTGATCTTCAACGCCATGCTATGCAATGTTATGTTCGGGGCCGCTGTGCGATGCCATGCTTTGCGTTGCAAAGCTTTGTGATGCAATTCTTCACTACGCCACGCCACGCCATGCTGTGACATACTACGCTTTGCGGTGCTCTTCTACGCCATGCCGTGCCGTGCTCTACAATGCATCGCGTACCCTTTCGGGATCATTGCCCTGCTCGACATCCGACTGTGCGAGTAGAGAGGGGATCTACGCCAGGGTAAGGGATGGGAGGGAGGAGCATGATGTTAGATATGACGCGAGCGCACCTAGCTTATCCTCCTCCTCCTCCTCCTCCTCCTCCTCCTCCTCCTCCTCCTCTCTGTGCGGGGCGTGCTGCGCGGCCTCGCGGCTGTCCCGCGCGGCTCGGGGCGGGCCGAGGGGGGAGGCCGCCGCGGGCTCTCGCCGCGGCCTCCCAGCGCTCGGTGAGGGCGCGCCGGGGGCGGTGGTGCGGGCGGGGGGCCGTGGCCGTGGGCTCGGCAGCCCCAGCTTTCTTCGATCTGTCTGCGATCCATCGCCGACTCGAGCTCGGCGCTGCCCCCCCTGCGCCGGTCCTCTCTGAGAGGCTGCCGTGCCTTGCAAGTCGCCCCGGAGGGGCTGCGCCGAGACGTGGTTTCGACTGGACGTAAGAGTGACCTTTCGCCGGAGTGACCTCTGGTGCGGGCGCAGGTGGGTCCCCAGGTGGCCGAAAACGTAGCGGCAGCAGTTGCTTGCGCGCCCAGGTTTGGTCCCCCCCCGCGGCCCCAAAAAAGTCGCGCACCAAAGGTCACTCTTGCCCAGGGTCACTCTTGCGTATAGCCGATTTCTGCACAAGCGAAATTCGGAGAACAACAAGTGGCACAAACATGAAAACTCGGAGGTCCGCGCGGATTTCTCGGATCGGCGCTGGACCCCCTCTTTGGCGCGCGGAGCGCGCCAGAGCGCGACAGGGGCGGCGCTGGAGGCGCCGCCGGGGGGGCCCCAGCGCCGATCCGAGAAATCCGCGCGGACCTCCGAGTTTTGATGTTTATGTCACTTTTTGTTCCCCTAGAAATGGTCACGGAAAGACTGGGTACAATGCCCAACAGCGGATTTGGTTCATTCTGAGCTGGGCTCGCGGTCCACGCCGCCGCGGCCTGTGTCCATTCGAGACAGAGGGCCGCCTGCCCAACAGCGGCCGCTGTTGCTTTGGGGCAACATTTGTTGTTGGGCATTGTACCCATTCTTTCCGTACCCATTTCGGGCGTCCAAAATGTTGGGTCCTGGTGTCGCGTGGTGGCGAGTGGGACGAGGTGCTCATCTTTCGGCCAGGTGCAGGGGAAGGACTATACAGGCTCGGCCTGACCACCGACAGGATAGAAACCAACTTCGTGTGGATGCTGGTGCGGCTGCTTCCAGGGTGCCTTCCGAGCCGCCGTCGCGTCTGGCGGAGGGGCTGTGGCGTACTTTGCGAGGGGTCGTGGCGTCGGCAGCGCGAACATGGTGTATTTTGCAGGGGATCGTGGCTTCGGGGATGCGAGCGTGGTGCAATGTACAAGGGATCGTGGCCTCGGGGGCGCGAGTTTGGCGCAGTGTAGGAAGGATCGTTGCCTCGGGGGCGCCAATGTGGCGTCATTTATTCGGGATCGTGGCCTCGGGGGCGCGAGTTTGGCAAGGTGTAGGAAGGATCGTTGCCTCGGGGGCGCCAATGTGGCGTCATTTATTCGGGATCGTGGCCTCGGGGACGCGAGTATGGTTAAGTCGGGCCTGTCCCCCTACAGGGGGATTTTCAACGAAAAATAAAAAGTGCACCAAAAGTAGGAAAAAATAATCCAAAAAAGACCAGGGGATTATTTTTTGAATATTATTTGACCTTTTTGGTGTATTTTTTGTGTATTTTTGGGGTATTTTGCTTTTTCGTCGAACACCCCCCTGTAGGGGACAGGCCTGACATAACAGGATGGTGTAATTTACCAGGGGTGCGTGGCTTCGGGGCGCGACCTGGGAGACTTCTTGCGAGGGGTATCGTGGCCTCGGTGGCGCGAACGTGGCGCAATTTACACAGAGGGGTCGTGGCCTCAGGAGCGCGACTGTGGCGCATACTGCAGGGGACCGCGGCTTCGAGGGCGCACAGCCTGTGTATTTTGACGTGTCCAGGGTCCCCCCCCAAGAAATCTTGAGAACCCCCCCGAGTCAGGGTACCCGGGGCCCTTTTCGCCCCCCCCCCCTCCCCCCTCCTCCCTCGCGCGGGCAGTAACAAAGTGACAGCGGAAGGCAGAAAGCAATACTGTGACATTGGAAGCTGGAAACTGGAACTGGTGCAGGGAGCAGCAAGCCTCAGCCTCGCAGCCTCGTGGCCCCGCAAGGGGGCTGGCGGATTTTTGTAATCTTGGGCCCTGCGACTCCCCCCCTAAACTGGACCCCTCCAGATCCTTGGCCCCGGGGGCACCGTGGACGCCCTCTCAGACGGTCCACTGTGCCTTCTGGGGCTCCTGGAGCCTCTGCTGGGCCTAGGCAGCGGGCCCCAATCGGTCAGGAGGGCGGTTTGACGGCCCCGCGAGGGCCCACAGAGGTTCCAGACACCCACCAGAGTCCCGAGGACGACCGAAAGAAGTTCTCCAAGAGGCATTTCAACCGCAACATAAACGTGGATTTCCGATGTTTGCATGATTTTGGGAAAGCTCACCTCCCTTCTCCTTCCTCCTTCCTCCTCCTCCTCCTCCTGCTCCTTCTCCTCCTCCTCTCAGTTCTTCGGGCTTTCCGGCGTCCGAGACTTCCCAGGAGGCGCTTCCTGGCAGTCCAGGAGGAGCCTCAAGACGGCCCAGCAGGGCCAAACGATGGCCCGAAGAGAGCCCCATGACGGCCCAGGATGGCCTCAAGACGCTTCTCGAATCATTCCAAATCGTGCCCCGGTTGTTCAGGGAAACTGTCGTTGGAAGCAAAGTGGCTTGGGGAAGCCCCCAGAGGCCCCCAAAAGGAACCCGTGAGGCTTCCAGAAGGCTCCAGCTAGCTAAAACAAATGTCGGGAGGTTTACAAGAGGCTCTCCTAGGATGAGCCTCCACAAAAGAGCTGAGGGTTGGGACACATTCGTAGGGCAGGGCGGGAATGAGGAAGAGGACAAGGAAACATGAGGGAATGATCATGAATACCATGTATTTTGACGACGATGCCAGAACAATAAGGCAGCAACGAGTTATCGCTAAGTGCCCCGTTTTACCTTCTTGCCCTCCTGCCTGCATGCCAGACCTCAAGGATCAAAGTGCATGGCGCGAAGCGCCAATGCAGTCTTGTGTGTATATTTGTACACATATACATGATGTTTAGGCGAGCCGCTTTTTGATGGCTGCGCAACAGTAATTTTCATTCTCAAGATCCAGTGTTTTTGAATGACATGGAAAGAACCCTGCCGTTCCAATAACACTGAGCCCCAGACCGCCGACATAGCTTTTTCTCACCACGCACTTTTTTGTCTGATCCCGAGCCGCTTTTCCCAACTAGCGTTTCGCTGAGGAGATTGGGAGCCCGAGACTGCGGCGGTTCGGTGGCGGTTTTGCTTGAGACCGTCTGTCAATATATTTAGGAATCCTGCTCTCGCCTCTACGCTGGCTGCATGTTTTGGTCGGGACGGCCACGATCCCTGGCACAACATAGACTCAGGTGCACATGGCAGTGCTCTCACCCTTGTTTCGGCTGTATTTCCCCCCACGCAGAACTGAACAACACCCTACCGCCATTCGGTCGTTTTCTAGGACCTCGAGCAATCCAGGAATGCGCGTTTTCACCCACCGACATCCTACTCCTCGATCCGCCTCTTCACCTTTGCTGCAATTAGGCTGCTTTGCTGGGGCCTTGTATCACGACGCTGGCATGTCTGGGTTGGCCCTCGCCGCCCCCGGCCGCGCGACAGCGAAGGAACTCAACCTGGCGCCGCCGGGTGGCGCCCCGTGCGCGAGCCTGGCGGTGACGGAGGACGCCGCGTGCCCCCGAGGAGGGCGAAGACCGAGGACGAGGCGATGGAAGACGGGGGAAGAGGAGGAGGAGGAAGGAACAGGAGGAGGAGAAGGAGGAGGAGAAGGAGGAGGAGAAGGAGGAGGAGAAGGAAGAGGATGAGGAGGAGGAGGGGATGAGGAGGAGGAGGCGGAGGAGGAGGAGGAGGAGGAGGACGAGGACGAGGACGAAGACGACGACAAGGAGGAGGGGAGGAGTAGGAGGAGTGGAGGAGGAGGAGGCGGGGGAGGAGGAGGAGGGGAGAGGAGGAGGAGGAGGAGAGAAAGCGGAGGAGGAGGAGAAGGAGGGGGAGGAGGAAGAGGAGGAGGAGGAGGAGGAAGCTGAGGAGGAGGAGGCGGAGGAGGAGAAGGAGAGATGGAAGCGGACGAGGAGGCGGAGGAGGCGTAGGAGGAGCATGAGGAGGATGAGGAGGATGAGGATGAGGATGAGGATGATGAGGAGGATGCTGATGAGACGCAGGCGGAGAAGGAGGAGGAGAAGGAGGCGGGGTGGAGGCAGAGGAGGAGGAGTAGGAGGAGGAGGTCGAGGAGGAGGAGGAGGCGGAGGAGATGTGGTGGACGAGGAGGAGGAGGAGGAGGAAGAGGAGGAGGAGGAGGAGGAGGAGGAGGAGGATAAGGAAGATGGGGGAGGAGGACTAGAATGAGGAGAAGGAGGAGGCGGAGGAGAAGGCGGATGATGGTGATGATGATGCTGCTGATCTTGATGAGGAGGAGGGTGATGATGACGATGATGAAACTGATGATGATGCTGATGCTGATGGTGTTGATGCTGATTAGCATGATGATACTGATGCTGATGCTGATGCTGATGATGCTGATGATGCTGATGCTGATGCTGCTGATGATGATGTGGAGGATGATGCTGCTGATGATGATGATTATGATGATGACGATGCTGATGATGCTGATGATGCTGATGCTGATGATGATGACGATGCTGATGCCGATGATGATGCTGATGAGGATGAAGACGATGAAGCTGACGATGACGATTAAGACGATGCTGATGATGATGCTGATGCTGATAATGCTGATGATGGTGACGCTGATGATGCTGATGATGATTATGATGGTGATGATGGTGCCGATGATGCTGATCTTGAGGAGGAGGCGGGGGAGGAAGAGGAGGTGGAGGAGGCGGTGGAGGAGGGAGGAGGAGGATGACGAGGAAGATGAGGATGAGGATTATAGTGAGAAGGATGATGATGATGAGGATACGGATGAGGATGATGATGAGGATGATGATGATGATGCTGATGCTGAAGCTGATGCTGATGCTGATGCGGAGGCTGATGCCGATGCTGGTAATGATGCTGCTACTGCTGATGATGATGATGGTGATGATGATGCTGATGTTGATGCTGCTGACGACTTCGATGACGACGACGATGATGATGATGACGATGATGACGATGATGATGGTGCTGATGATGATGATGCTGAGGCTGATGATGATGACGATGCTGACGATGATGGCGATGTTGATGATGCTGATGATGACTATGGCGATCACGATGATGCCGATGCTGCTGATGCTGATGATGATGATGATGTTGATACTGCTGATTCTGCTTATGATGATGCTCACGATGCTGCTGCTGATGATGACGATGATGATGCTGATGATGATGCTGACGATGGTGATGCTGATGCTGACGATGGTGCTGATGCTGCTGCTGAAACTGATGCTGATGATGATGACGCTGATGCTGATGCGGATGAGGCTTATGATGATGCCGACGATGATGCTGATGCTGATGCTGATGCTGATGATGAGGACGCTGATGATGATGATGATGATGATGATGATGATGATGCTGCTGCTGATGATGATGTTGGTGCTGATGATGCTGATGACGGTGCTGATGCTGCTGCTGAAATTGATGCTGATGATTGTGATGCTGCTGAGGATGAGGATTCTGTTTATGATGATGCTGATTATGATGCATTTGCTGATGATGATGCTGCCGATGACGCTGGTGATGCTGATTATGCTGATGATGCTGATGCTGGTGCTGATGAGGATGATGAAGATGCTGATGCTAATGCTGACGATGATGGTGCTGATGATGATGCTGATGATGACGACGATGATGCTGGTGATGCTGATGATGCTGATGATGATGATGATTATGATGATGATGATGATGATGATGATGATGATGATGATGATGATGATGCTAATGGCGCTGATGATATGGATGGTGATGCTGATGATGATGCTGCTGATGATGATGCTGTTGATGCTGATGCTGTCGCTGCTGCTGCTGATGATGATGATGCTGATGATGATGATGCTGATCATGATGTTGATGATGATGCTGAGGACGGTGATGCTGCTGATGATGGAGGATGCGGACGGAGGAGGAGGAGGTCGAGCAGGAGGGGGAGGAGGAGGAGAGGGAGGAGGTGGAGGAGGAGTCATGATGATGGTGATGCTGATGCTGCTGATGATGCTGATGATGGTGACGATACTGATGATGATGATGCTGATGATGCTGATGATGATGCTGATGATGATGATTATGATGATGATGTTGATGATGATGATGATGATGATGAGCATGATGATGGTGATTTTGATGATGAGGATTATGATGCTGATGATGATGATGCGGATGCTGATGATGCTGCTGATGATGAAGGTGATGCTGCTGATGATGATGCTGGTTGTGCTGCTGCTGATGATGATAGTGTCGATGCGGATGATGACGACGCTGATCATGCTGATGATGCTGCTGATGCTGATGCTTACGATTTGGATGCTGCTGATGATGATGAGGATGTCGATGCTGATGCTGATGCTGATGATGCTGCTGGTGCTGGGGCTCAGCATGATGACTATAATTATGATGTTGTTGATGATGCTGCTGATGATCATGATGATGCTGTTAATGATGCTGATGCTGATGATGCTGCTGATGTTGAGGATGGTGGTGATGATGACGATTCTGATGATGATGACGATGCTGCTGATGGCAGGGATGCTGGTGTTGCTTCTGCTGCTGATGACGATAATGGTGGTGATGATGATACGACTGATGCTGATGATGCAGATGGTGCTGATGATGCTGATGCTCATGATGCTGCTGATTATGATGATGCTGATGATGCTGATGATGCTGCTGCTGGTGATGCTGATGATGCTGATGATAATGCTGATGCTGCTGATGATGATGATGATGCGGCTGCTGCTGCTCATGATGATGATGCTGACGATGCTGATGATGATGCGGATGCTGATGATGATGATGACGATGATGCTGATGATGATGATGATGATGATGATGATGATGATGATGATGCTGATAATGATGCTGATGATGCTGATGATACTGCTGATGATGATGCTGCTGCTGATGCTGCTGTTGATGATGATGCTGCTATGATGATGCTGATGATGATGATGCTGATGATGATGATGATGCTGATGATGATGATGATGATGATGATGATGATGCTGCTGATGCTGATGCTGCTGATGCTGGTGATGACGATGGTGATGATGATGCTGATGATGCTGATGGTGCTGACGACGGTGCTGACGACGATGCTGATGAAGAGGAGGCGGCGGAGGAGGAGGAGGAGGGCGATGGTGATGATGATGATGATGATGATGATGATGCTGATGCTGATGATGCTGCTGATGATGCTGATGATGCTGATGATGATAATGATGATGAAACTGATTATGATGATGATGATGATGATGATGATGATGATGATGATGATGATGATGATGATGACGATGATGATGATGATGATGATGATGATGATGATGATGATGATGATGATGATGCTGATGCTGATGCTGATGCTGATGCTGATGCTGATGCTGATGTTGCTGATGCTGAGGAGGAGGAGGTGGTGGTGCAGGAGGAGGTGGCGGCGGAGGCGGAGGCGGAGGCGGAGGAGGAGGAGGAGGAGGAGGAGCCGGAGAAGGAGAAGGAGGAGGAGGAGGAGGAGGAGGAGGAGGAGGAGGAGGAGGACGCCGAAGAGGCGATGAGGCGGAGGATGAGGATGCTGTCGAGGAGGAGGAGGAATGAGGAGAGGAGGAAGAGGAGGATGATGAGTGGACGGAGGATCCGGGGGTGAAGAGTAGGAGGAGGAGGGATGAGGAGGAGAGGAGGATGAGCGTGAGGAGGAGGAAGAAGCATGGCGAGGACGAGGTCGAGGTCGAGGAGGAGGAGGAGGAGGGAGGAGGAGGAGGAGAGGAGGAGGAGGAGACTGAGAAGGAGGATACGGCGGTGGGGGGGACGGGAGAATGAGGAGATGAGGAAGGAGCGGGAGGATGAGGCGGAGGAGGAGGAGGAGGAGGAGGAGGAGGGGGATGAGGAGGAGGCGGAGGCGGAGAAGACGGATGAGGGCGTGTACGAGGACGAGGACGGCGTCGTCGATGAGGGGGGGAGGAGGGAGAATGAGGAGGACGAGGAGGAGAAGGCGGGGGCGGAGGAAGAGGAGGAGGAGGACGCGGAGCTGGAGTTTGATGATGAGGTGGAGGAGGAACAGGACGATGAGGAGGAATAGGAGGAGGAGACGGAGGAGGATGAGGACGAGGAGGACGGGTGGATGCATCGGACAAGGAGGAGGATGCGGCGGCGGAGTAGTAGGACGAGGATGGAGATGATTTAGAGGACGAGGATGAGGATGCTGATGCTGCTGATGATGATATTGCTGCTGATTATGACGATGCTGATGATGAGGGGGAGGAGGAGGAGGATGAAGAGGAGGCGGAGGAGAATGATGAGGCGGTGGAGCAGTAGGCAGATGAGACCGCGGAGGAGGAGGACGAGGCGGAGGAGGAGGCGGAGGAGGAGGAAGAGGAGGAGGAGGAGGAGGAGGACGAGGGGGAATGAGGCGGAGGAGGAGGAGGAGCGGATCAGAGGCTGTGGCGGAGGATGGTGGGTGGGATGAGGAGGAGGAGGCAAGAGGAGATAGGAGAGGATAATGAGGAGGAGGGCGAGCGGGGAGGCGGAATGAGGCTCGAGAAGAGGAGGAGGACGCGGAGGGGCCGGAGGAGGACGACGTCGAGGAGAATGGGGAGGAGGGGGAAGATGAGATGAGAGAGGGTGAGGAGGAGGAGAGGAGGATGAGGAGGAGGATGTAGGAGGAGAGGAGGATAAGCGAGGAACGAGGGGGAGGAGAGAGAGGAGGAGGAGGAGAGGAGGAGGATGAGGATGAGGAGGAGAGGACGAGGAGGAGCGGAGGAGGGGAGGAGGAGGATGAGGAGGAGAGGAGGAGGAGGAGGAGGAGGAGAGGGAGGGGACGAAGGAGGAGGATGATTGATGAAGGAGGCGGAGGCGGAGCCGGAGGAGGAGGACGAGGAGGAGATGCAGAGGAGAGTGAGCACGGCGAATGCACCCGGAGCGCCCGTTGTGATCGAGGAGGATGAGTAGGGGCGGAGAGGAGGACCATAGAATGTACGTAGTGAGCTGCGGAGCATAGAGAGGAGCGGGGAGGGGAAGGAGTAGGGATGAGAAGCAGGCGGAGGAGGATGAGGACGAAGGATAGGAGGTCGGTGGGAGAGGAGGGAGAACGAGAGGATTTGGAGGAGGACGGAGGTATGGGGGGGAGGTGGTGGAGGAGGGAATCGTGATGAGGTGTGATGAGGGTGAAGGATTCGGGCGAAGTTTGATAGAGGATAGGCGGAGGGAGAGGAGGAGGAGGCGGAGAGGAGGAGGAGGACGACGGAGGAGGATGAGGATGAGGAGGAGGAGAGGGGCGGCGGAGGCGAGGAGGAAGAGGCAGAGGAGTATGCAGGATGAAGCACGAGGACGAGGAGGACGGAGGATGAAGGGATGATGAGGGGGAGGGGGAGCATGCGGAGGCGAGGAGGAGGAACAAGAGGAGGAGGATGGGGGACGAGGAGGAGGAGGCGGAGGAGGATGCGGACGCGTAGGAGGGGAAGTCGGATGATGCTGCTGATGATGTTGAGGATGATGAGGAAAAGGAGGCGGAGGAGGAGGAGGGAGGAGGAGTTGAGTCGGATGGGGCGGGGATGGTGAAGGGAGGAGGATGATTCTGGCGGAAGTAGAGGAGGAGGAGGCGAGGGAGAGGATGAGGTTGAATGAGGAGATGAGGAGGAGGAGTAGGTGGAGGAGGAGGAGGAGAGGAGCCAGGAGGAGGTGGAGGAGGACGAGGTGGAGGAGGAGGTGGGAGGAGGACGACGAGTGGAGGAGGAGGAGGAGGACGATGAACGGAGGAATCAAGAGGAGGAGGAGGAGGAGGACGAGGAGAAAGAGGAGGAGGCGGAGGAGGAGGAGGAGGAGGAGGAAGCGTATGAGGGGACGTCGGAGGATGCTGATGATGATGAGGAGGAGGAAGACGAGGAGGAGCAGGAGGAGGAGGAAAAGGAGAAGGAGGCGGGGGAGGAGGAGGAGGAGGCGGAGGCGGTGGCGGAGGCTGGGGCGGAACAGTAGGAGGAGGAGGTGGATGAGGAGGGGGACGAGGAGGAGGAGGAGGAGGATGAGGAGCAGGAGAAGGGGGAGGCGGAGGGGGGTTGAGGAAACGGGGGACGAGGCGAGGAGCAGGACGGCGGCCACGCCGACGACAATGCCGACACACGGCGGTTGCGGTGATGGCGGCGACGACGTCACATTGATCGATCTTGTGTATGACGGCCCAGGTACACAAAGGAGGTCGGGGTCTCCTGCGGTACGGATCCCGAGCCCATGCGCGAGACCAGCGGGGTGAAGGCGCGACGAGACTGATGAGGATACTGGGGGTGGGGGGATGTTGCGGAGAAGGAGGCGGGACGTGGGGTGATTCTTGTCAACGGGGATGATGATGGTGGTGATGGTGATGATGATGCTGATGATGATGCTGATGCTGATGATGATGATGACGATGCTGCTGATGATGCTGATGATGACGATGATGATGATGATGTTGATGCTGATGCTGTTGCTGATGCTGATGATGATGATGCTGATGCTGATGCTGATGATGCTGATGCTGATGATGCTGCTGATGACGATGATGATGATGATGATGATGATGCTGATGATGCTGGTGATGATGATGCTGATGATGATGATGCTGGTGCTGCTGATGATGATGATGCTGATGCTGATGATGATGACGATGTTGATGATGATAATGCTGCTGCCGATGATGCTGATGACGATGATGCAGCTGAGGATGATGATGCTGATGCTGTTGATGATGATGCTGCTGATGATGCTGTTGATGATGATGATGCTGATGCTGCTGATGCTGCTGATGATGATGATGATGATGATGATGCTGATGCTGATGATGACGATGATGATGATGCTGATGAGTATGAGTATGATGATGATGATGATGATGATGATGATGATGATGATGATGATGGTGGTGGTGGTGGTGGTGGTGGTGGTGGTGGTGGTGATGATGATGATGATGATGATGATGAGGAGGAGGAGGAGGAGGAGGAGGAGCAGGAGGAGCAGGAGGAGCAGGAGTAGGATGGAGGAGGAGTAGACATAATAATGGGCGTATGAGGAGGGTGAGGCGGAGGAGGAGGAGGAGAAGGAGACGGAGCAGGATTATGATGAGGAGGAGGAGGTGGAGCAGGAGGTGGAGACAGATGAGCGATGGTGGTAGTGCGTATAGGATGATAATGGCGGTGGTGGTGCGAGGATTGTGACGGTGAAGATGGTGGTTGTGGTGGTGAAGACGGGGATGTGGGATCATGATGATTAGCCGAGCTTGCACGAGCAACCAGTTTCGGTCGCTTCGAGATGCTGGAGTCGACGCTTCGAGATCCAGGGCAACCTACGTAGACACCATGACGCCCATATGTGAATCGGCGCGGCCGCGTCTTCGCCAGCGGTCGTTACATAGGTGTTCGCGTTTCCGCGCCTTGTGGTCCCCAGCAGCACGTTACCGATGTGGTCGGGAGCGCGCTCGGCTAAGCTGCCGTAGCTGCGCATGCGGTCCGACAGCTAGCTCATCGTATTGCTGCTGGGCTCGTGGCATTTGGCCATTCAATGGTTGAAGTAGTTGGCCGGCTCTGCCAGGGCCGAATCTGAGTGCTCTGAAGAGCACGGTGGTGAGTAACTGGAACTTCGGACTAGCAAAGCCTACCGAATCGGCTTGAAGGCGTGCCGTCTCGAATCTGGCGGGGCAGAATCCGTTTTTTCACCTGTTCCGGGCCTGAAGTCGATACGCGCCGTATCTGATATCAGCCGACGTTCGTCCTCCAGGTTTTCAACTTTGGCGCTCAGGAGAAATATGATGTACGTGACAGTGTCAGAATGAACCCCTTGTATATGCAGGTACGCCGTAGTTGATGATCTGTGGTGGGGTTCGCATCGCTATAATGCGTGCTACCCCACCCAGACCGCGTTGCAGGCGCGCGGCCTGTTGTTGTGGAGTCATGCGGGCGCTGGTGACATTAAGCCACGCATGGACTTCACGAGTGAACTCGAGAAACGATTCGTTCCCCGAGGGATCCCAGTAGGGGCCCCGAGTAGTGTTATCGTCTCCGTCGTATTTTACCCCCCTTGCATGTAACCAATAGCACAGCCGATGGCTAACCAAATAATGTCAAAGGTGATGAACTTCAAGTATTGCTTCCATATAGGTTTCGTACCTTAAGTGTATCTGTCGCCGTGAGTCGGCGAATCGGCTGTGGAGGCGTGTCCCCATGCTGGCGCTTCCGCGCAAGGGGAGTTGGTATTTTAGCCTGTTTCAAAGTTCGCTGTAATTCGGAGTGTGATGGTGTAGAGCCGTGGCGTATACGCTTTTCGGTGTAGTCAGGCGGGCGTCGCCCATAGGGGACATAGCGTTCTTGCTATTTGCGCTTCCGCTTGCTAGCCAGTAGTCAAGCTCTGACGTCGCAGTGGTAGTGGCGGCATACCAAGCCGTGCCGTGGAATAACAATACGATATGCAGAGCTGACCACATCTTAGCGAGGCCAGCTCCGTTACCAAGTAAAAAGAAGCGATAGGACTATGGAATGGCATGTGGAATGTGAGAGGGGAATCCAGTTTCCGATGCAATCGTGAGCTGCTGGTCTCCCGAGCAGCCCAAGTAAATAGGACGCCGGCGCTTTGAGCCAGACGCCCGCGGGATGCACGCTACGCTCGGTATTCAAACATCCCAACCCTCTGATCGAGTTTCGGAGTCCGCTGTTTCACCTGGCGCTCCCCTCGGCGGGGGACGGGGAGGGAGGAGGGACGGCATACGCAGGAGGGGGATAACACGCACAAACACAATGAATCGTCGATTCCCTAAGAAGTTTGGGGAGCTATGGGAAGTGGGGGGGGAAGACGAAATGCTGGAACATATGGGAATACACACATATAGGGAATCCGGGGATTTGTGTGCATATCTATATATATATATATACGCATGTGTATATCTTTCTATATATATATATATGTACATATGTGTGTGTGTGTGGGTGTCTGTGCATGTATGTGTCCTTGGGCGCCTTTAGAGACGCAGGTGACAGCTTGCAGAGACCGTCGCTCCATACGATTGCATGGCGTGCCTCGCCAAATGCCTCTGTCCAGCCAGCCGTGACAAGCGTGCTCGCGCTGCTTCGTGTCCAGTCTTTGGTTGCAATTGCAAGCTCAACCCTTTCTCCTCATCCTTCCTCCTCCTGATTCCTTCTTCCTCCCCCTCCCCACTTCCGTCTCCCTGCGTTTTTCTGCTTTGCAGTCATGGGGCGCTCCGTTTTGCAGCTTCACAGTCGCGGTGCGCTTCTCTTCCTACGCAGTGGCAGACGCCAGGTGAGAAGGGGAAAGAGAGGGCATCGCCAACCCGTAGCGCTTCTCATTGGCGGTCGCGGAGCGGGCGGGCGGGCCTGCATTCCCTCCTCCTCCAGAGAAGCGTTCGTGCTCGTCTGGTGCGAAGCGACGCCAACGCACTCTCAGGGGTCGTTCAGACCCGTCATCTCCCCCCCGCCTCATTTATCCCTCCCCCTTCCTTCTCATCCCGCCCACCTGGCCTCCGCCAGCTTCGCTAATCTCGGCCCTTTGCCTTCTCCCGCCCTTCTCCTCTCACCTCCTTCTCCTCCCTCGCCGCCCTTCTCCCCCAGTTCTGCCCGCTCTTGCTCCTCTTCCTCCTCGCCCCTTAGGAGACGCGACCTGCCTGCACTGGAGGCGGAGCCCGTGCGGGCGGTGCGGTCCCCGAGAGCCCCCTTTGGGCCGCCGGGCCTCCGGGAGCAGAGGGAGAGGCCAGGGCTGGACCTAACGATGTTTTGGCGATTTCGTGGACCGTTTTCGTTTCGACCTCGTCTTGCGGGGTAGAGGTGGATTGAGGACAACACGAGGGAAAACGAGAACAAGACGAAAACGAAAAACACCGTTTAGGTTCAGCCCTGGGAGAGGCCGTTCGGGGTCCAGCGGTGCCTTCACACGCCGGAGGCCAGGGCCGGCGCGGGGCCCAGGCCGCAGCCTGCTGCGGAGCAGGGCTGGCGCGGGGCCGAGGCTGCAGCCTGCCGCGGGGCTGGCGGAGCCCTGCGCTTTTTCGCAGCCCGCCGCCTGTGCTTCAGGCCCTCCGCCGTCGAGTGGAGGCAGAGCGTAGTCTCGCAGGCCTAGAGGTTGACACCAACACCAAGATCGGCGGTGTGCCTCCACCGAGGGAAGACGAGCCCGATCTCGGTGATGGTGGTAATATTCTCGCTCCCAAGGTCACCAAAATATTACCACCAACGCCGAGATCTAGGATCATCTTCCCCATGTGGAGGCAACCCCCTGTGCTGGTGTTGATGCCAATTTCCAGGCCTCCAATCGTCGGAGCGAGAGCACCGTGAGACGCCGCACTCGTGGTGCCAGCTGGCCCGGAGGTAGAGAGCATCCCTAGCTTTGCAGGGGTACGCTCCTGTTCTCCGTGTCGGCGCTCTCCGTCTCGAAGTCTGCTTCGTTTTGGGTACCACCTTCTCTACTTCTCCACAGGGCCTTCGGCGATTGGGGCTCGCGTTCTTGACCCACGTTGTCGTGGCCATGTTTCCGACTGCAAGTCTGGGACGTGCCGTCCGGCCCACAGTCCACACGGCTGGGCTCCTGCCGCCTGGCGTGCAGACATCGCTCTGGGACCTGACGGCCTCCAGAGCTGCGCCCGCACCGGATGCCGACCCCGAACGGGGACCCTCCGCAGCCATCTTGGCTCAGGCCCTGGCCCGAGCTCCTCCACAGCGGCCGGAGGGGGCTCCGCCCTGGGCGCGCGGCGCACCCGAGGCTGCCCAGTCGCTGCCCCCCCCCCCCCCAGGGCTGCCACCGAACCGAACGGCGGAGCCGACTATGCTCGGGGGCCCCCAGGCGGTGCGGGTGACCACACCGTGTGGTGAGTCCGCAGGGACTCGGGGTACCCTCACGGCTTTGGGACCGGGGCCGTTCTCCGAGGACGCCTCGGGCGACGGGGGCCCCCAGGGTCCCAGTACCGTGCGGCGACGGGCCGTGCGGGGAGGTCTTTTTGGGGGTCCGAGGTCGTCGCACGGCTCGTCACCACCGCACGGTGCTGTCGGACGGAGCAGGGACGAGGATCAATCCGGTCCAGAGCGTCCCAGAGCGCTTTCAGAGCGTTCCGGAACGCGGGCTCTCAGAGATTCATGATGTGCAGTCGGGGCGCTGAAGAAGAAACCCTTCTCGCTGGGGAGGGGCTCGGTGTTCCTTGACTGTTTCAAAGTTTGCCTAGGGTTTTCCTGAGGTTTTCCATAGGACACCGAGGTTGAACTTCTGGGAGAAAGGGGCCTCGTTCCTTGCTTAGGGTTCCTTAGGTCAACGCCTCGACTGTATCCTCGTCTGAGCGTCGTTCTATTCTTGGGGCCCCTGCACTGCGCGGGCACCCGCGTGCGAGGTCGCGCTGGCGAGAGCGCCCTTCGCTATCCCATCGGTTTGGCGTGCCGCGCCTGCGGCCTCTCGCGGCCTCGCGCAGGCGCGCCGCGCCCGGGTGGCCCTTGCCCTCCTCGCGCGAGGGCTCCATGATCGGGCCCGATTTTACCAGCCTGGAGCATATCCCTATCCCTATGCTGGGCACCTCCTCATCACGATGCCAATCTTAGGGATTTCCTTATTTTTCAAGGGCGAATCCCTAAGATTGTCACCGCCTTTTGGCGTGTCAATCTTAGGGATAGGGATACGTTCGAGGCTGGTAACGATTGTCATGCCATCGCCGTTGCCTCCTTTCCCTTTCAGCGTGGGTGGGCGCACTCCGTGCGTCTCCGACGCAGACAGGCGTCCGCCGCAAGCAAGCGTGCGATGTGCGCCGCAGCGCGCCTTCTATTTGGCTTCATCTGGCCTTAGCCGAGAGCAGCATGATTACCGGGAGCTCCAAGGAAAAGCCAGCCAACAACATCGGGGATGCCCCTGTGTCTCAGCATCGTCTAACCGATCCCCATCCCATCCCACTGGGCCTTGGCATTTCAGCCCTGCCAGCCCAGTCCGAGGTGGTGATAGGACTTTCGAATCCCGAATGGGAACAGCATCTATCCCCACCTAGATGGGTAATTCTGCTACAGTCAACGCGAACAGTAAGGACGCGCGCCTTCACCCAAGGTACCCTGGTGTCCATGCCTCTGCGGCCCGTGCTTAGCCGCTTTCACTGGCGGCCCGCCGCTCGACAAATCCCAACTTCGGCCTCCAAGGGTCCTGGCGTCCTGACCACCCGTCCTCAATAATTACACGTTTTGACTGTAGGTGCAGCACTTCTGCTACGCAGCACTTGGCAGTCTACTGCGCCTCAGCGTGCCAGGGGGCACAGGTCGTGGGCATAGCAGGCAGTGGAAGCCGAGGAGAGCAGGAGGAGGAGGAGGAGGAGGAGGAGGAGGAGGAGGAGGAGGGCCCCTTCAGTGTGGGTGGTCCGTGGTGGGCGCCGGCCGCGGGGGGGGGGGGGGGGGCACTCCACGGGGGGGGGAGGGGCCTCGAGGGCCGCAGGCGAGTGGCCCCCCTCCTCTGCCTTCCTCCTCCCACTTCCCCTCCTCCTCCTCCCTCCCACTTCCCCTCCTCCTCCGCCTCCTCCTTCACCTTCTTTTTCTTGTTCTTCCTCTCTCCCCTCCTCCTCCTCCTCCTCCTCCTCCTTCTCCTCCTGCTCCTTCTCTTCCTCCTCCTCCTCCTCCTCCTCCTCCTCTTCCTGCTCCATCTGCTCCTTCTCCTCTTTCTCCTCCCGCGGGCCCGAGACGAGCTGGAAAGGCGCCCGGTTCGTCGACGCGTGCGTTTTTTTATTGTTTTTTTTTGTGTTTCGGCGGGAGCCACGGAGGAGCATCATGGAAGCATCCTGGATCACCGAGCGAAGCAATTGCTCCGACGGTACGGAATGGCCCCGCATGAGAGTCTTTTTAGATGGTCCTTCGCTCTTTACTCGTCGCCCTGGCCAAAGCCCCCCGTCTCGCCCTCTGTTGCGCCTCCTCCTCATCCTCCTTGTCTTCCTCGTCCTCCGTCTCTTCTCCTGCTCGCCCTCCTTGTTCAAGTTATCCTTCCTCTTCGTCCTTTTCCTCCTCCTCCACCTCCGCCCTCTTCTCCCCCATGCCCTTATCTCCATCCCGCCCATTCTCCTCATGCACCTCTCCTTCCTCCTGGCAGGGGGCCGCATACCGGTTTTTCTCGGTGCCCTCGCCGCCGCGCTTGGCATGGGCGCGTTCTCCGATGTCAAAATCGCGAAGCTGTCGGGGCAACGGCCGTTGGGATAACCCCGCGAGCCGCTGGGGCGTGAGAGCAAGTCATTGGGACAATCCCGCAGGCACCGAATTAGTCGCGGCCGCGCTCAGGCGGGCGGCAGCACGAAACTCAGCTCTGCCGCGAGTTGCTCCGCCTCAGCCCTGGAGTCCACTGCTCTCTTGTCGAGCTTATCGAGCGACCTGTGGCTAGGGAGGAGGCTCCCGCCTGAGATTTCTTCGCAATTGTCCCGCAGACGAAGCCCCCGCGTGAGACTTCTTCCATCTTCAATCCAGAAGAACCGAACAAGTGACGACGGTTGTAGGATTCTGATGGCCCGCTCGGGTGGCCAATAGGAAGTGCGGACCCCATAGGGAGGGGGCTCTCGCCTGAAACTTTCTCGCAATGCAATCACAAACGAAACTCTCGCGTCAGACTCCTTCCGTACACATTCCAGAGGGGCCATATACATTCCAGAAGGGCCTTCCGTTTGACGACAGTTACCAACGTGCAGTGCAGGTCCCACAGGGACGCCCGTCTGAAACTTCACAGACGACGCCCCCCGCGTGAGACCTCCTCCATATTCGACCCGGAGAAACCGACAATTGACGACGGGTATAGGTTGTCGATGACCTGTCCGGATTACCGACGTGAGTTGGCGACCCCGTAGGGAGGGGGCTCCCGCCTGAGACTTCGTCGGTATGCGCTCACAGGCGACCCCCCCGCGTGAGACTTCCTCCATGTTCAATCCAGAAGAGCCGGATAAGTGAAACGAGTGACGACGATTACAGGATTCCGATGACCTTCTCGGGATGCCAACGTGCAGTGCGGATCCCATGAAGGGGGTGGGGTAGGCCTCCCGCCTGAGACGCCCCCACACTTAACTTGCAGACGAGGCTGCCCTTTGGTCGAGTAGTACGATGGGATGGTGATGCTGGTGAACGTGTGATCATCGTTGATTGCTGATGATGGTGGATAATGTTGACGAGGTGCAAAAAAGGTGGGTGCGTGTGAGCGGTGTGAGGTTGATGGGGTCTGACTCAGTGTGTGCGTGCTGCTGCTGATGATAATGGTGGTGGTACTGGTGATGATGAGTGTGATAACGATGGTGATGGTGATGGTGATGAGGTGGACGGGGGCGGGGGGTGGGAGGTGCGCAGAGTAAACAAAGACCCCACTTAGGATGCGGGAAAATAACAGGCACGATAACGAATAATGCTGGACATGGCGCGATGGCGAGTTATTTTCCCTGTCCAATCCTGCCTACGCATCGCGTTTCATACCCTCTTCGGCCGGAGCCTGGGCTGCCGTCGGAAGACACGGGGCATCCTTTCGGGTGATTCCTTGCAATCGGGTCCGACTCCTATTCCTCGGAGGAGACTCGTGGACCATCGCCACCGCGAAGTCATCGCTGGTGGTGGCGTGCCCGAGCGCCGACCAGTGCAGGACGACGAGCAGGCGTGCCACCGCCCAGGGTCCCCCCCCCACCGATGGGTTGTCAGTGGTGGTGGTCCATGCTTTTCCTCTCCCGAGATCTGACGTCACGAACAACATGCCATAGCTTAACATGAAGTCAGCCAAAGCCCTGTACCTCATTTTTCCGCGGCGCCTTCTCGGTCCGGATCGATCCGTGTTCATCCCGGGGCCCGATATTCAAGGGAGGAAAAACCACCCAAACCCCGACAACTGGCGTCTACTGAACGGCCCTGGGCGTTCTCGCTGGTCGGGGTGTGTCTTCTGGGGGTGGCTTTTCTGCCCTCGAGACGTGTGCAGGGCAGCTTCGCCCGCCGTGGCAAGAGGCGCGACGCCTGCGCCTCCGGGCCCGCAGCCCGCCGTCGCCCCCCCTGCTCTCGCGCGCCCCCCGCCTCGGCCGCATGGCGCTGCGGGACGGCCTGCTGCCGGGCGGCGGCCGCGGCGCCCCCCCGGGCGGCGGCGCCGAGCTTACCAGCCTCGAACTTATCCCAATCCCTAAGATGGACACGCCGAAAGGCGATGACAATCTTGGTGGCGCGCCCTCCAAAAGAGAAGGGATAACCCCCAAGAGTGGCAGCGTGATGGGGAGATGCCCAGCACAGGGATCGGGGGCGGACAGAACCCCCAACAGTGACACGTCGATTAGTGAATTGTCCGTTTTCGCTTCTCGGGAGGGCGCCGCGGCCGTTATTTTCCAGGCTTGCGCCCGCCAGGTTTGGGCCTCAGGTCGTTTTCACTAAACCACGTTTTGCTAAAGGGAGGCCTGTCCATCCCCGAAGGGAGATGGATATGCTCCAGGCTGGTAGCGAGCACTTCGACATCGGCGACGGCTCCGCAGCGCTGCGCGCGTGGGCCGCGGCGGTGCGCTCGCGCCCCGCGCGGGCGCTGGCCGTGCTCGGGCTGCTGGCGGTGGCGGGCGGCGCCGCCTGGGCGGGCGCGCCCCCGGGCCCGGGCCTCCGACGCCCTGCCCTGCGGGGCCTGCTGTCCACCACCACCACCGGAAGTTGGAGGGGGGGAGGGGGGGAGAAGGGCGAGGAGGGCGAGGGGGAGGAGGGCG
The DNA here is from genome assembly GCA_963575745.1 of Prorocentrum cordatum. NCBI lineage: Eukaryota > Dinophyceae > Prorocentrales > Prorocentraceae > Prorocentrum > Prorocentrum cordatum. The sequence goes on from CAUYUJ010018113.1 coordinate 29,347, forward strand.
AGGAGGAGGAGGAGGAGGAGGAGGAGGAGGAGGGGGGGAGGAGGAGGAGGGCGAGGGGGACGCAGAGGAGGAGGACGAGGTGGAGGGCGAAGAGGAGGAGGAGGAGGAGGAGGAGGAGGAGGAGGGGAGGAGGAGGGAGGAGGAGGGAGAGGAGGGGGAGGGCGAGAAGGAGGAGGAGGACGAAGAGGAGGAGGAGGAGGAGGAGGAGGAGGAGGAGGAGGAGGAGGAGGAGGAGGAGGACGAGGACCCCGTCCCCCTCCAACTTCTGGTGGTGGTGGTGGTGGTGGTGGTGGTGGTGGAAAACGGGCCTATCATGCCCGCCGTGCGCGCAGGCCTGCGAGAAGTGCGGGGAGGAGGGCGGGGCTCGACCCGAGCGGTGTCGGGGCGATCCCGTGGACCGCTCTCGTGTTAGCTTCGTTTGGCAGCAAAAGTCGGCCACGCGCAGGGGGGGGTGCAGAGGGGAGGAGGGGAAGGCTTCCCAGAAACGCCCCCTGCTTCTTAGAGATGGCGCGGGCCTTCTCTGAAGATGTAGGATCTGTAGGGCCAGCGCCTTGTAAGAAGCAGCCCCCTTCTAAGAAGCCTCCCCCCTTCCCCCTACCCCTCTGGAGCGCGACGCCAACAAGGCGGAGCGGAGACAGAACGGGGGATCGCGAAGACACAAGGAAAACGGAAAGCACCGTCCAGGTCGAGCCCTGGAGGAGGTGGTACTGGACGGGGCTAGGACGAGGATAAGGACGTTCCAAATCGTTCTGGAACGCTCTCGGAGCGTTCCGGAACGCTCTGAGGAGGCCGCGGCGCCAGAGACAGTCTCCAGAGCCGCCGGATCTCAGAGATTCTTGATTTATCCTCGCTCGATTTTATCCTGGCTTCGTCTTGTGGCCGCCAGCCTTGGCCCGTTTTTGCCCCTGTGGGCCTTCTGGGTGGCCCTCGTCTCTACGGCTGGATGGTTGCTTCGGAGAGTATGGCGGTGCGGGTATCCTCACTGGTGCCCCCCAGGAGGCGAGACATCTTAGGCCGCCCCGACGTGGTTGGAGAGCAGATGTGGCTCGGTAGACCGCGCCGCCTCGCCCATGCATCGGCGATGCGGGTCGATGCGGAGCCCGCTCTGCTCCACGCCGTCGTCGGCCAAGCGATGTGGAGCCCTGCCCGCCGATACGACATCGTGCGTCGGCCAGGTGTCGGCGAGGCGGCGCGATCCTCGGGCCGCACCTGCTCGGACCGCATCTTGGCGGCCCCCAGTCGTGCCGATGCCGACGCGGTGTTCTCTTCCAGTTTTCGCCCCTCGGAGGCTGCCCTATGGGGGCCCTCGTCGCCACGTCCAGGTTCGCCTCGGGAATCCTGGTCGGAACGCGCCCTGGGAGGGGCCCAGGGAGTGGGGGTACTAGTAGCTTTGGCTTTCCCAAGTAAGAATCATAATAATAATATTATTACTTATAATAGTAATTCGAATAATAATACCTATGCGACCACCCTTCGGGTGATAAGGAGGTTTGGGGGGGGGGGGAGGAACCAACGTCTCACTCGATCGGTCTCACTATCGATCTCACTATCGATCTCAGTATCGGTCTCGCTCGATCGATCTCCCTCGATCGACCTCACAATCGATCTCACAATCGATCTCACTCGATCTCACTCGATCTATCTCACACTCGATCTCACTCGATCATCATCATCATCATCATCATCATCATCATCATCATCATCATCATCATCATCATCAGCATCACCATCAGCATCATCAGCATCCCATCATCAGCATCACATCAGCATCATTCAGCAGCATCATCATCAGCATCACCACCATCATCATCATCATCATCATCATCAGCAATCACATTCACATCATCATCATCTCATCATCAACATCATCATCTCATATCATCTTCATCATCATCATCATCATCATCGCGGGAGCGGGACACCGCGGGACACCGCGGGACACCGCGGGACACCGCGGGACACCGCGGGACACCGGCGGGACACCGCGGGCCACCGGCCGCCCGGAAGGGAGACATTTGGTCCAGCCGCGCCTCAGCCACACGGGACACCAGCGGGACACCGGCGGGACACCGCGGGCCACCGGCCGCCCGGAAGGGAGACATTTGGTCCGGCCGCGCCTCAGCCACAGGAGACTTTCTTCTCGCCCGCCCACGCAGCTTCGCCTCGCCCGCACGCACGGCACGCACGAACACGAAACCGAAATCGATTTCCCTGTAGGGGGGCTCTCCGTTCCACTTCGATCTCACCCCCTCACCTCCGATTACTGCTACTACTATATTAGTAATACTACTAATAATAATACTATTAACACTAGTAATACTAATGATAATGATGATGATCGTTATAATACTACTCATAAAAATGCTACTACTACTACTACTACTACTACTAGTAATAATAATAATAATACTAGTTATAATAATAATCATATTAATAATAATCATAATAATAATAATCATGATCGTAATGAGTGGGGGTCTCAGTACCTTTTGCTTCCCATTGGTGCGAATCGGAGGAGGGAGAGTCGGCACCACCACCACCAGCTGGCCACCTCCAGCCAGGGCGCACACGGTGCCCGTGCGAGCTGGAGACCCAGACATGCGATGTAGTGTTTTTTTTCCATGCGCGGCCCCTGGACTTCTGACCCTCTCTCCAGAGCCTTGGCATCGCTCGGACGTGTGCATTTTTCTTTCGGCGAGGACCATCGAGGAGCATCCTTGACCATTTGGCGAAAAAGCCACGCACGAAACCGAACAAACAACAGGAAATGGACGTCCGAGCGATGACCAGCAGAGCCCGGCGAGGGCCCCCGGAGGCCGACAATTAGGACGGGGCTACGACGAGGATCAAAATACGTTCCAGAGCGTTCTGGAACGCTTTCAGAGTGTTCCGGAACGCTCTGATAAGGCCGCGGTGCCAGAGACAACCTCCAGAGCCGCAAGATCTCAGCGGTTCTCAATTTATCCTCATCCGAATGTATCCTCGTCCTGGCCTCGTCTTTGCAAGGCCACAAAACCTCCCGTCGTGACTTTTTCACGACGCGAGCTTGCCTGTGGGGATTGGAGCAGGACGCCACACAGCAGGGGAGTCATACCGTCAGGAGGGCCATCCCCGCCTCCTCCGCTCGATGGTGGCGGTGCCAGTTCTGCCTCTAGGAGGCCTTCTCAGAAAGCGGCGGGGCTTCCCAGAAGCCCTTCGACCTTCTGAGAGGTTTTTGACATCTTCGGGGGAGGCTCCGAATTCTTCTCGGAAGGCCGGGGGGACCTCGGGCCTTCTGAGAGGGCCTCCTCCTCCTCACTTCCGCCCCATCGCTCGCCGCCGATCAGTATTCACGGGGCCCCTGCGGCTCTTCACCGCATCCTGGGGCCCCGCCTCGTGTCCGATGTGTCGTTGTTCCAGGGCTTCCGCCCTGAGATCCGACGTGGGGGGGAAAATCCGACGTCGTAAAAAGCCACGGCAGGAGGCGCCAGACCTCACCTTTTTGCTGCACGGTTCGCGCCAGGTCGATATGAAGTGGCCCTTGGTTCCTAAACTCGGCGGAAGCGCCTGCCGCGAACAGACTTACAGCACCCCGATCTCGGGGCCGAGGGAACAGCCATGTCCTGATGCTTCCTGTGCGGGGTCCCTGCAAGTCCCGACCGTTTCCCCAGGGACGGTTTTTGCACCTCGAGTCTCTTCTTGACGGTCCCGGGGCCCTGGCCTGGCCAGGGCCCCCAAGGGTCCAAACGGGGAACATCCACCGAGGTTTGTTTGTTTTTCCATGGCGGGGGGCAAGTCTGGGATCCGAGCCCTAACCTCGCCAGTCTTGTTTCAGGCAACTCGATGGGCGGCAAGTCGGGGCGATCGAAATGGTTACTGAAAGAATGGGTACGATGCCCAACAGCAGTTCCCATCCATTGTGAACAGGCCTCGCTGTCCGCGCCGCCGCGGACGTTGCTTCTTGAAGACAAAAAGCCGCCTGCCTAAGAGCGACCGCTGTCGGGTTTGGACAACATGTGTTGTTGGGCATTGTACCCATTGTTCCGTACTCATTTCGGGCGTCCAAAGCAAGATAGTGTTCGAATTTCACGAGCGCGCGACGACCACCGAACCCTATCCCCGCCTCCCATCGATTCAGGAGACTCGATGGCTGGTGGGGGTAGGGTTCGGTGGTCGCCTTTTCAGCTGGTCTCGGCGAGGCCACAGCCGCATACGCACAAACTTTTGGAGCTCCGCGCGAAGTTATTGGATTTGCGCTGGCCCCCCCACCCTGGTGAGCGGGGCGCGCCAGGGGCGGCGCCGGAGGAACCGCCAGGGGGCCCCTAGAGCAGATGCAAGAAACCCGCGTTGTCGGTGTCGGAGCGCAGATCTGCAGAGGTCCGAGCGTTTCTGTGGATGCCGTTTTTCCGTCCTCGAACAGAGAAGCAATACCCACCGTTCGTTGAAAGTAGGTATTTTTGGATTCCCAGATTCCAATCTACTTTCAGCGCCTTCCCACTCCAAGAGTCGAGTGGTTTTCCCTCTTCCTTCCTCTTCAGGAGGCGGGCGGAAACCCAATCTATTTCCAACGCCTTCCTACGTCATGTTTCTACCTACTTCTTCCGACCGGTGGGTAGATCATGACACGGACGCGTTCCAAAAATCCCAGGGCTTCTCAGAGTTCATGATGTTTCACAGAAGAGGCGGTGCAAACGAGGGGCGCTAGATGCTTTATGTAAGGCCTCGAACGTATTCTGAGCCAATCCCAGCAGGATCTCATTCTCGTCATACTTCGAGGGAAGACGCATGGGAACCATGACCAAGATGTCTGTCTTGTCCATGCCGGTCTTGGTCATTGTCCGTGTCGGCCCGCCGATTCGCGAGGATGATTCGTCAAACATCGACGCTGATCAAGATCGACGCCGACAAAGATCGACACGGCGTCTCCGCGTTCGGTCTTGACGGTGGTTCCCGTTTTCTCCCTCTCCAGCCCCAACCTTCTCGCGCCGTGCCCCACGCCTGGGGCGACCAGGAGGGGGGCGACGACCAAGAGGGGAGGATGTCTCCGATGGCCCTTTCGAGGGCTCCTCGCCTCGGGATGCTCTCTCCAACACCTGGCGCCTCCTCGGCAGCCTTCCAGAGGGGGGCCGCGGGCGTCCCGAAGGTCTTTGCCCGCGGTGCGAGCCGTGACCCCAGAAGACCACCAGGCCTCGACGAGGGGGAGGAGGAGGAGGAGGATGAGGAGGGGGAGGAGGCAGCAGCAGCAGCAGCAGCAGCAGCAGCAGCAGCAGCAGCAGCAGCAGCAGCAGCAGCAGCAGCATAAGGAGGAGGAGGAGGAGGAGGAGGAGGAGGAGGAGGAGGAGGAGGAGGAGGAGGAGGAGGAGGAGGAGGAGGAGGAGGAGGAGGAGGAGGAGGAGGAGGAGGAGGAGGAGGAGGAGGAGGAGGAGGAGGAGGAGGAGGAGGAGGAGGAGGAGGAGGAGGAGGAGGAGGAGGAGGAGGAGGAGGAGGGAGGGAGGGAGGGAGGGAGGGAGGGAGGGAGGGGGGAGGAGGAGGGAGGGAGGGAGGGAGGGAGGGAGGAGGCGGGAGGCTGGAAGAGGCCCTGCTTCCGACTGCCTGCGCCGTGTGCCCGCCCGCTTTCGCTGGGGCCGAGCTCCGGGACCCCGGGCCTCTTCGTGTGACATCATCGCGTGCGCCCGGGGCGTCCGCAGCGCAGAGGAAAGAGCACCACGAGCGGGGGCATCTGCCGCAGGGGGACACTCTTGGGCCTCAGCGATGGGAGACGCCCCCCTCCAATCTGCACGAACGAAGTGGGCACGGAAAGAATGGGTACACTGCCCAACAGCGGATCTCGTTCCTTTTGAGCAGGACTCGCTGTCCACGCCGCCGCGGCCTTTGTTGATTCGAGACAGAAGGACGCCTGCCCAACGGCGGCCGCTGCTGGTTCGGGACAGCATTTGCTGTTGGGCATTGTGCCCATCTTTTCCGTACCCATTTCGGGCGTCCAAATGTAGGGGGACAGGCCCGACCGAACGCGAGGGGTCGCCGCTTCGTCGTCGGTCGTCCCCTCTGCCTGGTGTTGCTGGAAGTGCCCCTGGCCAAGCCCTGAGATCCTGGCGTCTGATTCGGTTCGGGCTGGGCGCCTTCGCCGTCCTTCGGGCGTCCAGGTCCCACCTTCTCGGAGAGGGCGCCCCGCCGGCCCCGACAGCGGGCGCGGCCTCGGAGGGCCGGGGGGGCCTCGCCCCCGGCGCCGCGGGGGGGCCCGCGCGTGCCCGCCGGGGCGGGGGCGGCGGGGCTGCTGGCGTGGCTGGAGCCGCAGCGGTACTTTGGGCGCCTGGTGCGGGGCGAGGAGCTCGGCGGCGTCGGAGGGGCACCCCAAAGGCTTCAATTTGCCAACCCCAACCCAAACCGAAGGCCTCAATTTGCCCTTCACTTCCAGTTTGGGGGGGGGGGGTCGTGGCACGCTGAAAAAACAAACACACGGAACCCGTACCCCCCCCCCCCAACCCGAAATTCGGGGGTCAAGTTCGGGTCTTCGGGTTGGGTTTGGGGTGGTCTGGTAGGTCGTCAGGAGGGGCACCAATCATGCAGCACTCCTGGCCCTGGCCAGATGCATCCTGGGCCCTGGACTGGCGTGTAGACCTCCAGGCCCAGGCCTAAAGCACCAGTCCAGGGGCCAGGGTGGGCCTGGCCAGGGCCCAGGAGGGGCCTGTATTCAGGAGGGGGAAACACACGAAGACACAATTCATCGGCGATTCCCCAGAAAATATGGGAAAATATGGGAAGTGGGGGGGAAGACAAAAACCCAGGACATATGGGAAAATATGGGGAATATGTTTATTTGTGTGTATTTATTTGTGTGTCCCAGGGCACCTTCATGTATGCCAGGGTGGCTCTGGGTCAGGGGGGCCTGTGCACCAGTCCAGGGCCCAGGATGGGCCTGGCCAGGGCTGGCGGTGGTGCATTATTTAGGGGCTCTCCTGCATCGGCGCGATCGAGGTGTCCAGACCTCCTCAGCGTGTGGGAACATTCAGTGCGGAGGTTTTCCGTCGTTTTCGGGCCCTGGGGGCCTTCGCAGGGCCTTGGGATCGTCAAACAAAATCAGGATCAATAAAAAACAGTTGTCCTGGGGAAGTGGTCGGGGCTTCAGCGGATCAGCACATCTGATCTTTGGGTTCTAGGCCTTCCAGGTGGGGTCCGTGTAGATGGAGTCGAAGGATCGCCCTGCATCGCCGTTACGTCGGCGGTGCGGCTCCACGTGGACCCCGTCTTGCTTCACGTCGACGTAGCCGATGCATCGCCAACGTCGACGATGCCTCGCCGATGCACTGGTGATGCTGGGCGGCTGGTGCGAAAGGAGGAGCTCAGATCGGTACGATCGACATTGGTACGGAAAGGACTTCATACCGAGCCAAACAATCAGCACGGGAGGCTCTTGGCAGTTTTCAACCGTCGCCGGGTCCCGGAACCGTCGAAAACGACTTGGGGTGAAGAGCGTGCCCTTTGGGAAGGGGATGGGCCTTCCAGGGGCCCCGCACTGACAAAATCCAGGCACCGCATGACAGAAGTCATTCGACGAAGGAAAACATGAAAAACATACATTTTCGGAGGTGCGTGCAGATTTGTTGGATCCACGCCAGAGCTCCCTTGCGGCGCCTCCGGCGCCGTCCCTGGCGCTCTCCGCGCGCCAGAGAGGGGGGATCAGCGCAGATGCAAGAAATCTGTTCGGAGCTCCGAAAGTTTCTGTTGATGGCGTTTTATTCCTCTAAGCATGGGGTCGGAGACGGACAGCAGTTCATGCCAACTTTGAAGGGCTCGCTGTCGGCGCCGCCGCGGGCTTCCGTCCATTTGAGACAGACGTCCGTCTGCCCATCAGCGACCTTCCGCGTGTTTTAAATAACGTTTGTCGTTGGGCATCCAACACATTTTTTCCGTACCCACTTCGGGCGTCCAAATCCGAGCAGGAAGTGGTATGAGTACCGCTGAGCTCCGTCGTTTGCGTCTCTCGGGGTCTCCTGGGATTCGCTTAAAAATCCGGGTCAGAAAGCACCACGGGAGAGGCTCGAGGAGTAGTGATCGCCATCCGCACTTTCGTTGTCCCCCCCAGGAGCAGAGGCTGGAGGAGCTGGAGCTGGCGCTGCGGGACCTGGGGGCCGAGGGCGTCCCGCGGTCCTTCTCCGACCGCGCGGTCATCTCGGGGGAGGGCCACCTGAGACTTCCGCGGCTTCCCCGCCCGGGCCAGTCCCGCTCGGCGTCGGGCACCGGACCCTCGCCACCCACCAGACCACCCCAACCCGACCCGAATGCCTTCAACAAGCCCTCCATTCCCAGTGGGGGGTGGGGGGGGGCGTCGGGGAATGCAGGGAAGAGCACAGATGGAACCCGTACCACCCCCAATCCGAAGTTCGGGTCTTGGGGTTGCATTGGGGCGGTCTGGTAGGCAGTCCGACCCCTCCTGGGGCCCATCCCCGACCCGCCTGCTGTCGAGGCCGACCTGGCCGTCGCGGCGAGAGGCCTCTGCAGGAGGCCCACGATCCGGAGCCCAGGCCGCCGCGGACGCGACGGGGCCCCCCTCCCCCGATCCTCCTCGGCTGCGCGCAAGAGTGGCCCTGCGCCAGAGAGGGGCCCTCCCCGAGATCCGACGTGGCAAGCAACACTGCGGCATCGTGCAGCAGCGCGCCCGGAACCCTGTACATTGGGGCTGGACAGACCTCCTACCCTGACACGCCGATTCAGGAATTGGCCGTTTTCGGTCCGCGGCAGGGCGCCGCGGCCGTCCTTTTTGCAGGTCCGTCGGTTTCGGCCCCAGGCCTCTTTCACCAAGGGGAGGTTTACAATAGTGCCGTTTTTCATACATGCTCCGCGTGCGGATCATGTATCAAACATGCAGGGATTTGGTATCAAGAACAACGATGAGTTCATGCATCACTTTATTCATATATTAAGCATGTAGCAAACATCCAATGTCTTTCAACACAAATCCTATGCATTAAGCAACTGCCCTGTAGGGAGGCTTCCCACCGCCCAGTACGGGGCCCCGCCTGCGCCTCGCTTCGAGCCGCATCGCGATCCGCGAGGGCCCCGCGGGGGGGCCCGGGGAGCCAGGGCGCCCCTAGGCGCCCGGAGCGGAAGCGAGGCAGAGGCGCGCCGCAGGCTCTCGGGGCCCGGCGCGGGGCCCCTGGCATCGCTCGGACGTGCGCATTTTTCCTCCGGCGAGGACCATCGAGGAGCATCCTCGATCATTTGGCGAAGAAGCCACGCACGACACCGAAAAAAAACACAGGAAGTGGACATCCGAGCGATGGCGCGGGGCCGCGCGAGGGCCTCCCGCGCGCTGGCCTTCGCAAGGGGGCCAGATGCGAGCCCTGCCCCTGCCCCCCACGTTTTCTGAGGGGGAGGGTGGGGGTTCGCTTCGTTCGGGGGGTATTTTGAGGTTTTTGTTGTCAATTTTGAATATTTTGGCGGTATTTTTGAGGTATTTTTTCAATTCTTCGTCCAACATCCCCCTGTAGGGGGACACGCCCGACCTAACCCTACCCCGACCCCCCACGATTTCTGAGGGGGAGGGGTGGGGTTCGCTTCGTTCGGGGGCTCCCGAACGAAGTGAACCCCACCCTTCCCCCTCAGAAATCGTGGGGGGTCGGGGTGGGGTTCGCATCTGGCCCCCTATTCGCGCCTGGGCTCGGCCCCCCCCCCCCCCCCTCCCGGGGGGGGGGGCGACCCGACGCCGCGCACACCGCGGGCCGCTCTCGCCCAGGGCCACTGCTTGCGTGTGCCCAGACCCCCGCGCCCTGCCTTCTCCGCGGCGCCCACCCTCCAGGGGCCCCGGCCCCTCCCCCAGGACGGGCTTTTCCGTCGGGTTGACCCGAACAGGGGTCCAGCGACCAGGGGGTGGTGCAAGCAGATTTGGTGCAACAGACCTGTGGGGTTGCAGTGCATCTGGGGCGTGCAATACACATTCCAGGGCGCAAATGTGTTGCTGGATGTCTGCGTGCATTGCACTACTTCCAATACGATGCAACACAATTCTCCGGCGCAATGCATTCGCAATATGACTGCCCCCAAACCTATTGCACCACCTCCTTTTAGCTGGACCCCCTCTTGGGTCACCCAAATTCCTCTCCCGAGCCGTCTCTGGACGGTCCCCGGGGAGGGGCCCGGAAAAAGGGCCCCCCCTCCGCAGGAAAAAAGCACGCCCGCCGTGCCCTCCTCGCGGCGCGGGGGGGTCTGGATCGCCGACCGTCGACCTCCACAACGCGGCGGACGGCAGCCACGACACGTGGAGGGGCCGCGGGGCGGGGGCCCGGCTGCTGGAGCGCTCGGCGCAGTTTGGCTGCGCGTCGATGCCCCGCAACGTCACCGCCAGGCAGGCGGACCGGGAGCTGCGCACCGTGTCCGTCTCGTGGCGCTACTCGGGGTGGGTGGCCAACTTCTGCGGCCCCAGCACGGAGCCTCAGCTCGAACTCGGCGGAGGAAGAGGAGGCGGAAGAGGAGGAGGAGGAGGAGGAGGAGGAGGAGGAGGAGGAGGAGGAGGAGGAGGAGGAGGAGGAGGTTGCGATACTGCCAGGGCCACACCCTCTCTCGTTTTCGCTTCCGTGGGCCTCCTGGGGTGCTCTCGCCGCTCCGGCTGGATTCGCCTCCAAATTTTGCTCAGAGCGCACCCCAGGAGAGAACTCCGAGGAGCAGCGGCATCGTTGCCTGTTGGTCTCCCCGCAGTGTCCGCACGGACCCAGGCGAAGTCCGCCTGGCTCTGGGGACGTCCAAAAGACGGATAAAACCGTGCCCGGGGAAAGGGGCGAGATCTCCAGGGGCCGGCGTTGCGCCAAAAGGCACGGTTCCCAGCGGGGCTGGGGCGGCACCCAATTACTTGGCGTCGCTTGGGCGTGCGCAGTTCTTTGAGCCAGGACTGTCGAGGAGCAGATTGGATCATCTAGCAAAGAACGCGCTCGCGAAACCGACAGATGTACGGTAGGTTTGCGTCGTGTCGACCAGCGGCGACCCCAGCGCGGGCGTTCAAGGTTGAACGCCGCCGGCGACCCAGAATCGATCGATGTTGAACGATCGGACGTTGCGGCAGCGGCCGATCGTTCAAGGTTGAACGATCCCTGCGGTGTCAAAAACCAACGCCGAAGTCGGCACGACACGGACCTGCCGTACGGGGACTAGACGTCCGAGCGACGGCGAGCTTAGTGCATTCAGCACCGCGTCGGGCCAGGGCCACCCGGGGCCCCCGGGGCGGTGTATAGGGCCCTCCTGGCCTCGGCCGGGAGGGCGCAGAGGCGCCGTGCCCCCGGGTCGCCCCGCGGGGGCGCGAAAAGGTGCTGGCGCTCCGCGCGGCTCGCTCTCGGCCAGAGAGTGCCAGAGCTCAGCAGTCGGGTATCTTGGCTTCGCTCGGACGTGTGCGTTTTTTTCTTCGGCGAGTACCATCGAGGAGCATCCTCGACCATTTGCCGAAAAAAACACGCACGAAACCGAAAAAAACGCAGGGAATGGACGTCTGAGCGATGCCGAGGTATAGCCAGGAGCTCGCTCTCGGCCAGAGAGTGCCAGAGCTCAGCAGTCGGGTATACTCCAGATTTCGTAATAAAGGGAGGGGGGTCTCATTTCGGGGGGGGGTCTCTTCCAGGCTATCTTGGGGGACCTGGGGGGGTCTGGGGACGGTGTTTTGGAGGGTTCTCCCACGGGGGGGGCTCTCAAACTTCTCGTCTGGGAGGGTTGAGACCCCCTCCCTTTTATTACGAAATCTGGAGTAGCCAGGAACTCGTTTACGGGGAGCCAGTTAGTGACTGGACCCCGAAGCCCCCAACATGGACTGGAGTCGCTATACCAGGTCTGCCGTAGCTGGTTTCCTCCGTGCGACAGCAGGTCCGGTTGGTGGAATGCGGCGGGGGGGGCGCCCCCCGGTACACGTCACTAAACCAGGTCACACTAGACCCAGTCCCGTCAACGCCCGAAACAAAGATCCTTCCCTTCTCCAAGGTCGGGGAAACGGAAGACCCGAGTACGCCAGAACTCGGGTTCGCCTACGCTTTTTGACGAGCCCGCCCTGGAGTTTGACGGTCCAATTGTCGTGGGATGTTTGCAGCGGGAGCCCATCTTAAATTTCAGAGTGTTTCTCGTCATTTTCTTGATGACCCCGTCAGGCCAACCCGGGTTCCCCGAACCCGAGTGTTGCGTCTCCCCTACAAGGGGGTGGAGCCTGGTGCGCGAAGACAAGTGCGCGTCGCGCATCGTGGAGCGCGATGCGCGAAGTCGGGTTGAGCTAACAATGCCCTCCTGGCCTTGTCCAGGAGGGCGCAGATATCGTGCCAGGGTCCAGACTTGTCTTTGGCGGGGCGCCGTTGTTGTGCACGCGGTGCCCTCTGCGTCAGGAGCAGGTTTTCTTTGACGAGGACGGCAAGATCTCGCGCCTCATCGCCTTCATCGACTGGCGGAGGCCGCGGCCGAACGCCACGCGGGAGGCGTTCGGCCGCTTCGAGTCGATGTTGCACGTGTGGAGGAAGAACGCGTCCGAGGCCGTGGCCCTGAAGGAGCTCTTCGCGGAGGACGTCCGCGTGACTTTCTGGAACGACGCCACGAGGGAGAGACTCGGAGGCCTAGAGGTTGGCACCATCACCAATATCGGCGGTGTGCCTCCACCGAGGGAAGAGGGTCGCCGATCTCGGCGATGGCGGTAAGATCCGGGCTTCCTAGGTGGCCGAGTGATTACCACCAGCAACAGAGTCTAGGGTCATCCTTCCCCGGTGGAGGCAGCCTTCTCTGTGTTGGTGTTGGTGCCCATATCCGTGCCTCCAAGAGACGGTTCTTCTCTGGCCGGTCCGGCGCAGCCGAGCTGCTGCTCTACGCAGGGTCGCTGTCTTGCGCACTGCTGCCAGACGAGGTGCAGCTCGACCGGATAGACGAGGAGGCCAGGATGGTCTACATCTCGGAGGGCGGCCCGTCGAAACAACGGGCGGCCCTGCCATGGCGTTTTTCCTCTTCCTCTTTGGAGGTCCCGGCGGCCTCTCGTCGCCGCGGCTCGATCCGCCTCGGCAAACCGCTCAGGATGAGCTCCGGGAGGCTGGGCCTGGCGGGGGAGGAGGAGGAGGAGGAGGAGGAGGAGGAGGAGGAGGAGGAGGAGGAGGAGGAGGAGGAGGAGGAGGAGGCGCCGTGGTCTCGGCGGGCCCTCCTCCGAGCATCACCTGGGACTACCCGTCCGAGCGCGGCGGCCGGGGGCCCTGCGGCGGGAGCGGCGAGATCTACGAGTTCGACCGGGACTTCAACATCTTCCGGCTCGACGCCCTCGTGAACTGGGCCCGTTAGTCGTCCCGCCGCCGCCTCTGCGGCCGGAGCCCATCGAAGAAGAGTCAACGCCACAACATAATTTTTTGGGGTCTCCGCACGGATTTCTTGGATCCGCGCTGGGGCCCCCGGGCGGCGCCTCCGGCGTCGCCCCTGGCGCGCTCCGCGCGCTGATGCAGATCCAGGAAAGCCGCGTGGAGCGCCAAAAGTGTATGTTTCTGGTATTTGTTCTTCTTCTAAGTCGTCCCGCTGCCGCACCTGGCAGCCAGAATTCAGGCCTCCCAAATGAGCGACGCAGAGAAACGGGGTCGTGTGCGCCGACGTTGGCGCGTAGGCTGCCCGCGTAAGGTCGCGCGTAAGCGCCCTCGCCTTAAGTGTGGCGTGCCGTGCGGGCGGCCCGCCTGAGCCACAAGCGTAAGGTCGCCACGTCGTCCCGCGTAAGACCCGTGTTTGATCTTCGCTCAGATGGGGTCGGAGTAGATGGGGCTGGGGATCGCGCCGCGTCGCCGCACGCACCTGCGATTCTGCTCGGTGTGGGGTCCGATGTTCTCCGCGCCGACGTCGCGGATCTTTCGCCGACGTCGCCGGTGCACGGCCGATGCATCGACGAAGGCGGCAGGGAGCGGGCACGCCCTGCTCGCTCTCGCTTGTCCCGCATTGCTCCGGCCAGCCCATTGTCAGGGGCCGCGGCTCGCGGGCGCGGAGGTTCGCAGCGTGGGGTACCCGGGATGAGGCTTCCCGAGGTACCCTCACGCTCATCTTGGGCTGTCTTGGGGCTGTCTCGGGAGCTTCTTGAGCCACCCTTGAGCGTCGGGAAGCCGGAAATGCGAGAACCCCAAACTCCTTCAACAATGCTTTGTAACATCGACGATGTTGGCCTCTTGGGGCCTTCTCGGGAGGCCTCATGGAGCGCATTTGGGGCCACTTGGGGCCCTCTTGGGCCGTCTTGGAATCATCTTCGAGCGCCTTGGAGCATTCTTGGCCTCGGCAATACGAACACGGCCGAATTTGCGAAGGTTGATGGCCACGTAGACGCGTCTATTTTATAATTTACTGAGGTTTGTTGCCTCGGGGATGCAATACTTGAACAATTTGCAAGGGTTTGTGGCCTCGGGGGCGCGCGACTGTTGTGTAATATACGAAGGGTTCTGGCTTCGGGGACGCGACTATTGAGCGATGGTTTGTGGCGTCGGGGACGCGGATATTGCATAACTTGCAAAACAGATTTTGGTTTCTGGGACGCGAATCTTTCAATGTGCGAGGGTTTGTCGCCTCCAGCACTTCAGTAATTTATTCGGATTCTTTGCCTCGAAAGCACAAGCTTTGCATTCTTTGCGAAGTTTAGGTTGATTGCCTCGGTGAGCGAAGATAGTCTAATTTCAAAGGGTTTGTTGCCTCGGAGACGCGAACATTGTATATAATTTGCGAGTGTTGCTTGCCTTGGTGACGCGAACATTGAGTAATTTACGCGGGATCATTGCCTCGGGGGCGCAATTGTGGCGAAATTTAGGATGGATCGTGGCCCCAGAGGCGCGGATGTAGTACAGTTTACGGGAGATCGGTGCTTCCGGGGAGCGAAAGTTGTATATTGTATTACGGATCGGGGCTTCGGGGACGCGAATGTGGTGCAATTCGCATATGATCGTGGCCTCGGGGACGCGAGCGCGGCGTAATTTACAAGAGATCTTGGCGTCGGGAGCGCGAATGTGGCGTAATTTGCGCAGTATCGTGGCTCCAGAGGCGCAAATGTAGGTTCATTTTGCGGAAGATCGTTTCCTCGGAAGCGCGAGTATGGTATCTTTTGCAAGGGATCGTGGCTTCGGGGACGCGAGTGCGGTGCAATTTTCGAGGGATCGTGGCATCGGGGGCGCGAATACAAGGTAATGTGCAAAGGCAAAGGATTATTGCGCCAGGGAGCGCGAGCCTCATGTAATTTTACATGTCCCACGGCCCCGCAGGAATTCAGACAACGCGATTCGGGGGTGGTAGCCGGACGCTTTTGGGCCCCCGCCCTCGCGCGTACTTCAACAGTTTACAGTAGGAAGCAGAAAGCAGGACTGTAACATTTCAGGAGGGAAAAAACACAGACACAATTGATCGTCGATTCCCCAGAAAATATGGATATACGAGAATATGGGGGATCCTGTCATTTGTGTGTGTATTAATTTGTGTGTCCTTGGGCCCCTTGAACATTGGAGACTGGAAACTGGAACTGGTGCTGGGTACTGAAACCTGAGCCTCGCAGCCTGATGGCCCGACAAGAGGGCCGGCGGATTCCTCCGCGCTTCACTCCGACGCTGGGTGGACTGTCGATGGTTGCGCTCTCTCCTGCTCGCGCGATCCTCCGACCCCGTCTTCGCCGTCCCCATCTGGGAGGCCTCTACTCCAGATTTCGTAATAAAAGGGAGGGGGTCTGGACCCTCCAAGACAAGCCATTTCAGACCCCCCCCCGTGGGAGAACCCTCCAAAACATCGTCCCCAGACCCCCCCAGGCCCTCCAAGATAGCCTGGAAGAGACCCCCCCCGAAATGAGACCCCCCTCCCTTTTATTACGAAATCTGGAGTACCTTAGGATGCCCGGCCGGGCAGCTAAGGCGTGGGCCACGCATGCTCCGGGGCACCTGGCGGCTCGACCGTTGCGAGACCTGGGCCTCTTCGGTCGCAAATCGTGGCGGCCTTGTCTTGGCATCGCTCGGACGTGCGCATTTTTCCTTCGGCGAGGACCATCGAGGAGTATCCTCGATCATTTGGCGAAAGAACCACGCACGAAACCGAACAAAAGCACGGAATGGACGTCCGAGTAATGGCGAGTTGTGTGTGCTCGCAAGTCCGTTTTCAGAGTGCATCAGCGTGCGCTGGCGTCTGGTCATCTGCGAGACAGCGCGGATTTAGCGCCGATCAGCGTCGATCTTGCGTCGATGAGAGGCGATTGCCAATGGTCAGCAAGATGGCATGGCTCCCGTGAGTTGCCACAGACGGCCCCGGGCCCTCTCGCTCTCGGTCCCTTACCTCGAAGGCAATTCTAGGTGGGGTACGCTTATCTAGGGGAGGACATCGACCCGCAGTTGCCCATTTATCGCTGACAGGGGCCCGGAAGCCCATCGCGCCTAGGAATATCGCCGATCTATTGGCGGTGTATCGCCGATACCAGCTCGATGTTATCCCCCGTGAGTTGTTTCCTTCTAGCGTGAAGGCGGAACACATGTCCGTATCCGTTGTCTCGCGGGCCGAGCCCTTGGGCCGCGACACCGCGGATACGAGGCGATCCTTCGCGGATGTCCCGTGCGGAACGTGCCCGAACGACCGCGCACCCGCGGGACTGCGCGCCTCAGAATCCAGCAGATCGCGAGGGCGCGGACACTGATCTTTTTCGCCTTCACTAACTCAAAACAGACGCCCAGTCCCAAAACGCGGGGGCTAAAACAAAACGCAGATACCTCGAGACTTCGGGGAGGGAGATTTTGGGGTAGGGTTTTACCAGGGTGACGACGACGAACCCAAAACATACCCCGAAATCTTTGGCCGATCTTCGAATCCCCAGCGAATCCGCGATTTTGGGATTGGGGATGTGGTTTTTCGTGGTCACGCCTCGTTTCCCTCTCAGGGGTTGGGCCGGTCTCCCGTCTGGCCCTGTTCTGCAGGCGTGTCCCGAGGCCCGCAGCCAGCCTCTCCAGCTGCCGAGCTCGAGGGTATACAGTCGGGGCCCTGAAGAAGGAACCCTTGTCGTTGGGGAGGGGCTCGGTGTTCCTTGCTTGTTCTGCAGTGTACCTTCGGTTCTCCTGAGGTTTGCCATGGGAAATCGAAGTTTAACTTATAGGAGAAAGGGGCCTCGTTCCTTATTTAGGGTTCCTTAGGTCAACGCCTCGACTGTGCACTAGGGCGCCCGCCGCCTGGATGCTTCCGAGCCGCGCGGCATGCCCGGGGCATCGCTGCGCGCGTAGATTTTCGGTTTCAATTTTGTGGCTCCACTTCTGCCGAATAATCTGGGCCTCCTACATGGGGTCGGAGTAGATGGGGTCGGTGGATCGCTCCGCGTCGCCGATGCATCGACGATGGGGCCCGATGTGGAGCCCGCGTTTCGCCGTGCCGACGCTGCCGATGCACCGCCCACGTCGACGATGGATCGCCGGTGCATCGCCGATGCATCGCCGATGCATCGCCGATACATCGCCGATGCATCGGCGATGTATCGGCGATGCGGCGCGATCCTCCGACCCCATCTACGCCGACCTCATCGAGGAGGCCTCGAAAGAAGGAAAGCCCAGACATGCAATGTCGCGAATCCAACAGGACGGAGGCTCTTCACCGTTTTCGACACCCGGAGGCGTTCTGGGACCGTGGACGAAACGAGCCAGGATGAACAAACACAGGCCCAGAGAATGGGTCGGGATTTCCAGGGGCAGCGTATTGACCAAATCAGGACCTCGCACGTCTGGGAGCCGGCGTAAACATAATCATTCGGAGTCCGCGCGGATTTCTCGGATCGGCGCTGCGCCCCTCTGGCGGCGCCTCTGGCGCCGCGCCGCGCGGGGAAGGGAGCGGGCTTCAGCGCAGGTGCAAGAGCTCCGCTCGGAGCTCCGACAGTTGATGTTCAGTCCGGTTCTTCTGCTGCAGCGTTTGGGCCTCTCGGAGCCGCTGTGCCCGATCGATTCCTTCCAAGAGTGGCCTGCCTCGGGGTCCGCCGCGAGCTCGGCCGAGGGCGCTTCGTGCTCCTTGGCGGAGTCTGCCGGGAGGCCCGCGCGGTCGGGCCTGCGCATGCGGCGGGCCGCTCGTGCCCGGGCCTCCGAAGTTCCTCGCGGCGGTCGGTCTCCGTGGCTGGCTTGCGGCCCCCTGGTACGTTGCATCCTGGCATCGCTCGGACGTGGGCGTTCTTTCTCCTCGGCGAGGATCATCGAGGAGCATCCTCGATCACTTGGCGAAAAAGCCACGCACGAAACCGAACAAAAACACAGGGAGTGGACGTCCGAGCGATGGCCAGGCATCCTCGGGGGACCTCGTCTCTCCTCAACATTGGCCTCTTCTCTTGAGCCCGACGCGGGCTCGATGCGGGCTCGACGTGGGTTGGGCGAGGGTCCTATGCGGATTCGACATGGGTTCGACGAGGATTCGGCGATTCCGACATGGATTCGGCAAGGATTCGACGCGGATAGGGGCGCGACGGGACAGAGAGGGTCCCCCGAAGATGTAACAGGGCCCAAAGTCCTCAGCAGATCGGTCTAGTACGGCAAAGTGGGCTCTGGGCAGGGGGTCGAGGTCTCTGGGCCTCGCGTGCTTCACAAATCGGGACGTCGGAGGCCTGGGTTGTTGCACCCTCTTGTGTTTTCTCGCGCGTGTTGTGCGGCCCCAGAAAAATTGGCTTCGGCAGGGGACCCCGTGCCAAGTTTGGCTCGAGGAGTGACTGACCTTCAGCTTGGCATCGTTCGGACGCATGCAGTTTGTTCGGCGGGGACCATCGAGGAGCATCCCGGATCATCAGGCAACGCAAGACACGCAGCGGGTGCATCATCGGGAAATGGCCACCGAGCGGTGGCAGGCCAGAGTTCTCGTCGCCTTCCCCGCGACCGATTCTTTGTTCCTGGGGATTTCTGTTGCGGGTACCGGGGGCCAGCATCGGGCGGGCCCTGGGCCGGGATAATTTGTTCCAGAGCGTTCAGGGACGCTTTCAGAGCGTTCCCCAGAGCTTTCCGGAGCGCTCTGGAACGGCCGCGGCGCCCGATACATCTTCCAGAACCGCTGGCTGGATCTCAGAGGTCCCCGCCTTAACCCTGGCCCGGTGTTGACCGTGGCTCTGGGCTCGTCTTGCAGAGTACGGCCCCCTGGAGGCCGAAGATTGCCACTCGTGGGCGAACACACATCCGTATCCGCGGCCACGCGGCCGCGACCCTGCGGATACGAAGCATTTCTTCGCGGATGTCCCGCGCGGAACCTATCTGTGCGTCCGCGTATCCGGGGGATCGCGCCACGGAATCCAGACCGCGACGGCGCGACATGAGCTGGTTTCGCCGGCGCTGGCTTCGCCGATGCTGGTTTCGCCCCACTGGTTTCGCCGACGGCTGGTTTCGCCGGCGCTGGTTTCGCCGGCGCTGGTTTCGTCCCGCTGGTTCCCTAACGGGCGGGTCGGGTCGGGCGGACCCCTGCGGGCGGGACGGGTCGGGTCGGGCGGGCGGACCCTAACGGGCGGGTCGGGTCGGGCTGGCGGGACATCAAAATGTGGGGTGCGCTCCACCGAGCACGCGAAGCCCGAACGGGCGGGTCTTGCTGGGCCAGGCGGACCCTATGTTGAGCGGGTCGGGTCGGGTCAGGCGGGCGGACCCAGACGGGCGGGTCGGGTCGGGCGGGCGGGACATTCATGTGTGGGGCGCGCTCGACCGAGCACGCGCGAACCCTAACGGGTGGGGCGGGTCGGGCGGGCGGACCCTAGCGGGCGGGTCGGGTCGGGCAGTTTCGCCGGCGGTTGCTGGTTTCGCCGACGGCAGCTGGTTTCGCCGACGGCAGCTGGTTCCGCCGACGGAGCTGGTTCCGCCGACGGAGCTGGTTTCGCCGGGCGGCGAAACCAGCCGGGCGAAACCGGCCGTCGGCGAAACCAGCCGTCGGCGAAACCAGGGGTCGCCGAGGGCGCGGACACGGATCTGTTCGCTGCTCGTGAGAAGCCCTCCGTCGTGATTCGCCCCCACCGCGACGGGGGGTCTGGGGCTGGCTCGAGATGCTTGGGGCGGGGAGAGGCGAGGGATCAGTTGTTCTTACAATCGCTGAGGGCGTTTTTTGTGAAGTTTTTTTGTTGCGGTCGGCCAAGCAAGAAGCACGAACGGCAACCCAACACACAATAAAAACGACACCCGCTGGGCCCAACGCGAGAGGAAACCGGAAACCAAACACGGCAACCCAAAACAGAGCACAACAAAAGAAACGGCATTTAAACACAATTTCACAAACCAAACACGGCTCGCAAAACGAACCGACAACGGAGAGACGGCAACCAGAAAACGGAAACACATGTGCCCTAAACCAGTAAACAAACACATCGATCACGAAATTGAGACATCAAAATGCCTCCTGCGGTTTTGTTCGAAGCATCGACGGGCGAGAGCGCGCACAGCAGCCTGGAGGGCCGCGCCCTTTGCCGGCCCCCCAGGGGTGGGGAGGGGAGGCATGGCCGCGGGCAGCCGTCCTGCTCTGCACGATCGAAGTGGGACGGGGATATGTGCGTGGCCCCCCCCCCAGGGGCGACGCGCGCACCGAGAAATCTTCAGGTATATGCGT
Source organism: Prorocentrum cordatum (assembly GCA_963575745.1). Taxonomy (NCBI): domain Eukaryota; class Dinophyceae; order Prorocentrales; family Prorocentraceae; genus Prorocentrum; species Prorocentrum cordatum. The sequence goes on from CAUYUJ010018113.1 coordinate 49,843, forward strand.
CGTGGTGGGCGCTTTCTGGCCACACCGCTCGGGAAACGATATACTACAAGATGGGCATACTAGATGTTCGGGTCGGACGCGCGCCTCCAAGGAGGACATATAGTATTAGTATGTCCCTGTGCGTCCCAGAGGATGTCGTTCCAGGCCTCCTAAGGGAGCGACGCGGACAGTCCGAGGCGGGTACGTATCCGTGACCACCGCCTGGGGGCTCGATCTTCGCGGACCTCCGCAGGCGGTGGCTGTTGATGTGACCGTTCGTGCTCCCGGGGGCCCAAACATATCCGTGTCCACCGCCCGCCTGGTCGTTCCCAGGCGGTGGATATGGATAAATCCCCACCTCGCAAACAACAGGTTCCTCCGCTTTGGCGAGTATGCTGCTCGCGCAAGGTCGCGCGTAAGCGCCCTCGCTTCCAGTGTAGCCTGCCGCGCCGGCGGCCCGCGAAAGTCACTGCGTTAGGCCGCGGTGTCATCTCGCGCAAGACCCGTTTTGAGATTGTCGTTCAAAAGTGGTCCAAGTGGACAGGGTGCCGCACTTCCGATGCATCGCAAATGCGGCTCGTTGTGGAGCCAAATTTCCTGTACGTCGACGTCGCCGATGCATCGCCGACGTTTTCGAGGCATCACCGAGGCATCGCCGATGTATCGGTGATGCGGCGCAAGCCCCCGACCCCATGTATTTGTTCGGTCGCAAATCATGGGAGCCTAGTATAACCTCGTCGCTTAGTTTTTAGAGTGCGCTGGCGCCAATCAGAGTCTGGTAATCGATGAGATAGCGCCTATTCAGTGTCGATTAGGGTCGACCAGCATCGACTTAGCGTCGATTAGCGTCGACTAGCGTCGATTAGCGTCGAATGGCGTCGATTCGCAAGAGCCAGGTAGAAGATGGTATGTATGGAAGGCTCCCATGCGTTGCCACAGAAGGCGTGGCCACGGGGGGCCGTCTGCCATGCAGGATCGACGTGGGGCGGACAGGGTGGCGACGAAGACCGAAAGCATCTTCGATGTCTGTTCATGAGAGCCTTGGACCACGATTTGGGCCCGCCTGCTTCTCCCCGCCCTTCCTGTTGCTCCCCCCCCTCCTCGTCCTTCTCGTCTTCCTTGTGAAGGAGCGACTCCGGCATACATCCAGTCCAACTCTGGTCTCACTTGTGTTCCACATCCGGTTCAAATCAGGCACACATCGAAGAGCGTTGGGAGCCACGCAGGCTCCCACAGAACAGACGCAGTCCCCTTGAACAGGGCTCGCTATCCGCGTCGACACGAGAGACCAGGGGTCGCCTGCCTAACTCTAGGCCTCCCCGATGGGGTCGGAGTAGTCAGACGGGTTCGGAGGATCGCGCCGTATCGCCGATGCATCGGCGATGCGGCCCGATGTGGAGCCCGACTTTTTCCACGCTCACGTCGCCGATGCATCGCCGACGTCGCCGATGCGTCGCCGATGCATCGGCGAGAAATGCCTCGCCCATGCATCGGCGATTAGGCGTGATCTACCGATCCCATCTACTCGTACCCCATCTGGGAGGCCTTTACCAGCAGCGGCCGCTGTCGCCGTTGGGCATCGTGCCACCTTTCCCCGTACCAGTCACGCCAGTGTGTTGTCGGAGGGCGCCTGTTATCTCTGCCCTCCAGTCGTCGGTCAGGGGGAACGATAGGGGGATGCAGCGACCCCCAATCGCCCATTCATCGCCGACAGGGGTCTGGTAGCCCCACCCCGCCCAGAAACAGGCGGAGTCGCTACTGGGGGCCTACCAATCTGTCAGCGACGCATCGTCGATTCCAGTTCGACGCTTGGGCTCTCTTGGAGCGCTCTTAGGCCGTCTTGGGCGTTTCTTGGGCCGTCTTGGGCCGTCTTGGGTGCCGTCTTGGCCGCTTCTTGGGCTGTCTTAGGCGCCTACGACGGCCCAAGAAGCGCCCAAGAAGCGTTTTCCGATGATGTCTCGAGCGAAACGCTGTTTTTAGGCCCCGAAGGCCGTCCTACTTCCCCCTGTGAGCCGGGCCCTCCCTGTCGCTGCCCCTCGGTCGCGGAGACATCGCGGCGGAAGGCTCTTGCGAATTCCGGCCGCGGGGGGCGCTCACCGGGCCCAGGCGCCGTCGAGCAATTGCTCAGGACGAAAGAGCCAGTCCCCAGGCGCCGTCGAGCAATGTGCTCAGGACGAAAGAGCCAGGCCTGGGAGCGTGGTCCAAATCTCAGGTGGCCCTCGCTGCCAACAGAAGCATGCGGCGGCGGGCGAGGGGGGAAGTGAGGAGGGGAACCGCTTCTCTGAAGGCAGCGGGACCTCTCGGAACCCCTCGCGCGCCTCCCGAGAGGTTTCCTGTGCCTCCGGGGCAGGCTCCGAGCACTTCTCAGAGGCTCGGGGGGCGTCCGAGCCTTCGGAGAAGGCCCGCCCTTCCTCGCTTGCCGCCCAGGCTCGCCGCCGGAAGATGGCGTCGGAGGTCCGTGTCGGCACCCGTTCCAGGTGCGCGCCGCGTCGGCGCCGCGGCGCCCCCAGCGCGGGCGCTGACCCAGAAGGGGGTCCAGCGACAGGGGGGTGGTGCAATAGATTTGGTGCAATAGATTTGTGGGGTTGGACCCTCTTTTGGGGTCGCCCAGATCGAGGCGGAGCGCCAGCGGTGGCCCGGAGTCGGCCCGCTTCGAACGGTCGGCGCTGTCGGAGAGGCATGGTCTTTCCAGGTCGGGCAGTCCGCGCGGCATCGGAAGCCAACGCAAGCACCATCGCGGTGCGAACCTTTCGCGTATGCCTGCGCCAGTCCTTGCCTGGTCGATCTCACTGCGCGCTCGGCACCATCGTTGTCGTAGCCGCGGTAAGTCTTTGACGTTGTCAGGGACCCCCCCTAAGGCCCTAAGGTCTCGGCTGGCAGTACAAATCGTCGTCCCCCTCCTCGTTCTTCTCCAGAGAACAGGCCAAGGAGGCGCTGTACGGAGTGTATGGCATACTATGTCAAAGGGGTCAGAAATGCCATCTGTAGCCAGGAGGAGTAAGCGTGAGAGTACCCCCCCTCCCTGCTCCTCTCGCCTCCTCCTGCCTGCTTCTGCTGTGCCTCCTCCTCCTCTTCCTCCTCCTCCTCGTCCCCCCACCCACCCACCCCCCGAGGCCCATCGACAACCCAATACCCCCCCCCCGCATGACCTCTGGAATCGCTTGGGAACCTACGGCGTCCTTCAGAACCGCGGAGACACATGGGAACATTCCCACAACTTCCCTCCTCTTCTGAAGGGATGCTAGAAGCCCGAGACGCAGTTGATATGGACAACAACTCAGGTCTCGCCAGAGGACATCTTATATCCATGTTCTAGACGCTTGCGTAACCCCACCAGCCCATCCAGAAACGATGCCCAGACAAGTTGTCCTGATCAGGGATTTGGAGTCGAATGCAGTGGAATAACGGGTTGGGCAAGACGTAGTACTTCAAGATGGGGAGGATGGAGGAGGCTTCGGAGGAGGAACACAATGAGGAGGAGGTTGAGGAGTAGGGAGAGGGGGAGGGGGGAGGGACGAGGAAGGAGGAGAAACAGTTGGATGAGGAAGTGGAGGAGGAGGAGGATGAGGGCGAGCAGAAAAAGGCCAAACGCCTCTTGGGCCTCTCGGAGTCTCTTCGGTTTCTTTCGAGCGTCTCTTGAAGTCCTCTTGGGGCGTCTTGGAGGTCATTTGGCAGTCCCAGGGGCCTTTTGGGGCGTCTTGGGCGCTTCTTGGGGGCCTCTGGTCTCTGGGGAGCCTCGTGTTGGCCTCTTGGCGTACTTCCGGGGGCCTCGTGGGGGCTTCCTGGGCACCTCTTGGTGCCGTCTTGGGGGACCTTGGGAGGCCTCGGGGGCAACCTTGGGGCCAGCGTAGGTGAGATCGATCAATGGAGGGGCGCTCCTTACTTCGGGGCCCCTCCTCCTCCTCCTCCTCCTCCTCCTCCTCCTCCCCAGGATGCCCCAATGTGGCCGTGTGTTTTGTAGAATCCATGATGTTTGTCTTCTCGCCGAACGGGTGCCCCTGGGGGGCCTCTTGTGGCCTCTTTGCCCCCTCTTGGAGGCCTCTCGGGGGCTTCTTGGGGGCCTCGTGGGGGCCTCTCGGGGGCCCCTCGGGACCTCCTGGGCACCTCTTGGGGCCCTCGTCGGACACCCTACCCTTGAGAGCCTCAGGGGCCATCTTGGGGCCATCTCGGAGGATATCGGGTAAAGGAGGGGGGCTCCTTCATCAGGGTCCCCCCCCCAGGAGACCAACACCTTAGTAAAGTCAATGATTTGGCTCGCCGAGGCCTCTTGGGGCGTCGTGGGTGCATCTGAGGTGGGGCCTCTTGGGGTCTCTTGGGAGCCTCTTTGGGGGTCTTTTGGGAGCCTCTTAGGGCCATCTGGGGTCACCCTTGGGAACCTTGGGGTCCATCTTTGGGCCATCTTGGAGGAGATCGATCAAAGGCAGGGAGCTCCCCAATTAGGATCCCCCCCCTGAGGCCAAATTACGGCCAAAACCTTAGTACGATTAATGATTTGGCGTCCTCGCCGTGGACATCTTGGACGCTCCAACCCCTTCAGGTCCAGGGGGAGGGAGTAGCGAGAGGGGTAAACCCCTCCTCAAAATGGAATGAGGGGGGTTGGAAGAGGAAACTCTCCAAACTACTCACGCCCAGAGGGCTGATGGGATTCATTACGCCTCGGGTTTTCTGGGAGAGGAGGCCGAGCATTCAAGACGCAGTGGACATGGATGCACATCTTGCTCGCAGTCCCACTTCTCCTTCTTGCTCTTGTGCAGGCCGCCTGGAACGAGATCGGCGCGGGGACGTACCGGATGCAGAAGACGGCGAAGAAGCCCGGCGGGCGGAAGTTTCTGTACAGCGCTGCTTTCAAGGGCACCCTGGCGGATCCTCCCCTCCTCGCCGCTGTCGTCGCCGCCGCTGACCGAGGGGCGCGAGGATCGAGGCTGAAGTCGTCTACGCCTCCCAGATAGGGCCAGAGTAGATGGGGCCGGAGGGTTGCACCGAATCGCCGATGGATCGCCGATGCGGCTCGATGCGGAGTCCGATTTGCTTCTCGACGACGTCGCCGATTCATCGCCCACGTCGCCGATACATCGCCGATTCATCGCCGATGCATCGCTGATGCATCGCCGATGTATCGGCGATGCTGCGCGATCCTCCGACCCCACCTACTCCGACCCCATCTAGGAGGCCTCTATCAGAGGGGTTGGACGAAGAGGAGGATGAGGAGGAGGACTCTGAGACTTTACGCTTCCTTGAGGGGTGGGAGGTCCCCAGGTGGTTGGGCATTGAACGAGCAGCCACCTTTGTGGGCCTGACGGCCCGCAGCGAGCTTCGGATCGCTCCTGCTTGAATCATGAAGTGCCCCATTGGGGGGTGTAGGAGCACAGCGAGCCCTGCTGGAGGCACGCGTCGTGCCGTACCCTAACGGATGGGGTTCTGGCCCACTCCCAGTCCGCACAAGCGGACTCTGCGGGTGACCAGGGACAAAGGATGGGGAAGCACCGGGGCAAGGATGGATGGATGTGGATACCAGCGAGGGGCATGTGAAAGAGGGGGGCAGGAAAGGCACAAAGCAAAAGCGGGGGAGAGAGAGAGGGAAAGAGAGAGAGAGAGAGAGAGCACGGGGAAGAGAGAGAGGGAGAGCACAACACAAGATGAGGGGGAAGGGGAAGCCAGACGGCGGCGAAGCAGGAAGGATAACGGATGGGCCGGCACGCCCAAAGCAGTGAAATCGAGAGTCGAGACTGACACATGTGAGTGAGCGACAGCAGAACAGGTGTCCTCATAAGCACCGGGCATTTTTGCTTCCAGTGTGTTGCATCGCATTGTGTTGAAAGCCCGTGTGCGACTTAGTTAATGGCTCCCCCCTACCCTGGTGTGTTCCCTAGAAGAATGAAGCATGTGTGGATACAGAGGAGAAGGGGAAGGAGGGCTGGATGGGCGGACGGGGAAGCGCCAGACGAGTCCAGAGGCAAGATAAAGGGGGACCAGACACGATGCTCCAGAGGCTGGCAGGATGGGAGGTGCATGGTGGCACGGGCACTGGATCAACGCGGGAGGCAAAGAGTAGAACGTGGGGTACACCCACTCCTCGATCGAGCGTGCATGCGGAAAGTAAGGCAAGAGAAGACCAGGGGAGAGAAACAAGAGAGGGGATGGATGGATGCGGGGACGACGTGGTGTGCACCAACTACACGAACGAGCGTGCGTGCGCAGTGAGTGCAGGACTGCCTGCTTTGCCGCCTGGCTGTGTCCTGGAGGTAGACACCTCGTTTGGGGGCACATCTAGACTCCCCCTCTTTCGGATACTCAAGGTGGATCCTCCCATGGATGCCCCATGAGTTGGTTCGCCCGCTTGCACGACGATGCATGCGCTGGCGCGCGTGGAGAGGATGAGGAGGAGGAAGAGGAGGAGGAGGAGGAGGAGGAGGAGGAGGGAAGTAGGAGGAGGACGAGGAGGAGGAAGAGGAGGATGAGGAGGAGGAGGAGGAGGAGGAGGAGGAGGAGGTTAGAAGATTAATAACAAGCATGCATAAGCATAAACTGTCGGAGGCTTGATTGTCAAATTACTGCTCCACTGTGTACAGATGCGGGTCTGGCCGGTAGGCCCTTCGAGTTTATATACAACGCCTGGTGCATGGGATTCGTCGCAATGCCGTGAAACAGACTATCGGAGGTCCGCGTTGAATTTCTTTGATCGGCTTGGACCTCCCCTCCCTGGCGGGCATAGTGCTCCTGGGGCGGCGCCGGAGGCACCGCGAAGGGGTTCAGCGCCGATTCAGGAAGCCCGCGCGGTCCTCCGACAGTTTCTGCTCGTGTCCTCAGAAAGGAGGCAATCCCACAGTGCAAGCACTGTTTTGGCTAACCCTTGGAAGTCCGCGCGGACCTCCGACAGTTTCTGGACAGGGTGTTTTGTTGCTTGTCCTCCTAAGCGGCGGCATGTGCTCCGGGGCAGCGTTCGGCAGGTTTGGGCTCGGAGGCATGCATCGGCACCGAATCGCCCACTCACCGCGGATAGGCGCCCGATAGGCCACCCCGCACAGGAGCGCTTGGACTCGCGAGCGGGGGCCCCTCGCCGTGCCATTCTTCAGGAGGGAAAGAATCACACAGACACACTTAACCGTCGATTCCCCTGAAAATGTGGGAACACATGGGAAGCGATATGGGAAAATATTGGGAATCCTGTGATTTGTGCGTATTCATTTGTGTGTCTCAGGGCCCCTTCGATTCTGCCCTTCAGCGCACCGTGCGCCGCGCGGTGCCAGCGGGTGCCGTGTGGTCGCCGCGGCCCGCGGCTGCCGTGCGCTCCAGCTGGGCCGCCGGGCGGCGGGCCGAGGGGCACCGCTCGCGGGCGCTGGCAGCGGTTCTGTGGCATCTGCGGAGGACCTCGCCTGTCCCCAAAAAATTGTGTCTTTTTGGGGGCCCGACGCGTGCTCGATGCGGATTTGGCGTGGATTCGACGCGGATTCGACACGGATTCGGCACGGATCCGACGCGTCCGACATGGATTCGACACGGATTCGACGCGGACAGGGCCGCGACTGGACAGACAAGGTCCCCCGAGGATGCAACATAACAGCGGAGCGAAGAGCAGGGGTCGACCTAAGCTCACCACCCACCAAACCACCCCAACCCAACCCGAAGGCTCAGATTAACCCTCGATTTCCAGTGGGGGGGGGGGTCGGGACGCATGGACAAAAACACATGTGGAACCCTTTCCCCCCCCAACCCGAAATTCGGGTCTTCGGGTTGGGTTGGGGTGGTCTGGCAGGTCGTCATAAGCGGTGTTTGGGCGATCTCCTGGGCCGTTTTCGTTTCGATGTGGTTTTGCAGCAGGGGCAGCTCGAGGACACAGCGAAGGACCACGAGAGCCAACGGAGCGAAGACGTGGCCGAGGTCGATGCCCGTGGAAGCGGCGGTCCACGAAGAGGCAGGCCGCGGAGGGGCCGTTCACGAAGAGGCGGTCCGCGGAGGGGCGCTCCTCAGCGAGCTGGGTCGAGCAAACGTGCAGCCAGCGAAGAGTCAGGTGGAAAAGAAACACACAGACACAAAAAATCCTCCCCTAGAAAATATGGGAGACTATGGGAAGTGGGGGGGAAGACAGAAACCCAGAAAGTATGGGAACATATGGGGAACCATTTTATTTGTGTGTGTGTTTATGTGTGTGTGTGTGTGTCCTGGGGCCCCTTCAACTGGGTCGAGCAAGCGTGCAGCCGGCGAAGAGGCGGGCCACGAGGCCTCCCCGAGGCGGGCGCGGGGGATGCCCTCGAGCGGGAGCAGGGGGCGGCGGCACCACTGTTGGAGGACCCCCCCCCTTGGGCTCGCTGCGCTGCTGGCGGTGGCTCGGGCCTGACGAAGGGGGGGATTGGGACAGGGGGGGGTACGGTAAAACGACGCGAAGATCGGCACAAGATCGGATCGGGATAACTCGAAATCTCTGAGAATCGGCGGGTCTGGAGGATGTATTGGGCGCCGCGGCCGCTCCAGAGCGTTCCGGAACGCTCTGAGAGCGCTCCAGAACGCCCTGGAGCGATTCATCCCGATCCTAGCCCTGTTTGAAGAGGGGGGTGGGGGGAGGGGGGAGGGCTTCTTAGAAACACCCCTGCTTCTCAGAGGGCGCGGGCCCTGCCTACAGATGTGCGAATGGCGCCTTCTGAGAAAGAGCAGCCCCCTTCTGAGAAACCCTCCCCCCTCCCTCCACCCCCCTGTGCGCGCCGCCAAGTGTGCGCCGGTGCCGCCCCGCAGGAGGCGGGGGACATCGCGGAGCAGGTCGGCGGCGCTTTCTTCGTGAGGTACGCCAAGTGGCTCGAGGCGCTCGATTGGAATCTTTCGTTGGGGGTGTCACTTTGAATCCTTCATGTGGGGCTTTCAAGAGGATCCCTCCTGGTGCACGGTTTTTATAGGAATCCTTCTGTGGGGGGAGCCATTAGAACTCGCCAGCGCAATGCCAACGCAATACCAGCGCAATGCTAAACCAATGCCACAGCGATCCCAATTCAATGCCGATGCAATGCCAACGGGGGAAATCGTTTGTAGTTGAGTTCAAGAAGAATCCTTTTATGGATGGCTTCGGATGGAATCCTTCCGTGAGGGAGTTCAATGTGAGCCTCTCTTGTGGGATGCTTCAATCGGAATCCTTCTTGTGGTGGTTCAACAGGGATCATTCTGCGAAGGGAGGTGTTGGAACTCACCAGCGCAATGCCAGCGCAATACCAACGCATTGCCAATGCAATACCACACCAATGCCAAATTGATCCCAACCCAATGCCAATGCACTGCCAATGGGGGAAATCCTTTGTGGTAGATCTCACTAGGAATCCTTCTGTGGAGGGTTTCGCATGGAATCCTTCTGTCGAGGGCGTCAATATGAACCGTTTTTGTGGAGGGTTTCAATAGCAGCTCTTCTTGTAGAAGTTTTCGATCGGAGTCCTTTTGTGGAGGGTTCCATTCGGACTCGCCAGCGCAATGCTTGCGAAATGCAAGCGCGCTAGCAACGCACTGCCAAGCGCAATGCCAACGCAATGCCAACGCGATGCCAAACCATTGCCAAACCAATGCCAATGCAATACCAACGTGAGGTTCTTTCTTTCGAAGCGTCTCACTATCAATCCTTCTGCGGGTGATTTCAATAGGAATCCATCTGTGGAGGATTTCAGTAGGAATCATGCAGTGGAGAGTTTCGATAGGAATCCTTCTGTAGAGGATTTCATTATGAATCCTCCTTGTGGGGGCGTTCAACAGGAATCCTCATAGGGGCGAGGGCAGATGAGGCCACGTCGCTTTTTTTTCCACCGCCGACTCCCCAAGAAAAAACTGTTCCGTTGTTTTTGTTTTTTTCCCCAACCCTCCTTGGTTGGGTACTCGTTTTGAATAGAGCACTGTGGTCGCGTCCCTGCTCCCGCCTCCCGCCTCCTCCTGCCCTCTTTTCGCCGACGATGCGGGCTACGATCTGCGAAACTGTCGCCACTTTCGAGGGCTGCTGGTGGGTCCTGCGGGGTGAGGCACCGCGCGGATCTGAGCGGGACCTCGTCGTCCCTGGGGGGCTGCGATCTGCAAAACTGTTGCCACTTTCGGGGGCTGCTGGTGGGTCCTGCGGAGTGAGGCGCCGCGCGGATCTGAGCGGGACCTCCCCCCCCCTGGGGAGCTGCGATCTGCGAAACTGTCGCCTCTTTCGAGGGCTGCTGGTGGGTCCTGCGGAGTGAGGCACCGCGCGGATCTGAGCGGGACCTCCCCGTCCTTGGGGGGCTGCGATCTGCGAAATTGTCGCCTCTTTCGAGGGCTGCTGGTGGGTCCTGCGGGGTGGGGCACCGCGCGGATTTGAGCGGGACCTCGCCGTCCCTGGGGGGCTGCGATCTGTGAAGCTGCCCCCACTTTCGAGGGCTGCTGGCGGGTCCTGTGGGGGGAGGCACCGCGCAGATCTGAGCGGTGCCTCGCCGTCCTTGGGGGGCTGCGATCTGCGAAACCGTCGCCACTTTCGAGGGCTGCTGGTGGGTTCAGCAGAGCGAGGCACCAGGCAGATCTGAACGGGACCTCGCCGTCATTGGGGGGCTGCGTTCTGCGATCTGCGAAACTGTCGCCACTTTCGAGGGCTTCTGGTGGGTCCTGCTGAGTGAGACACCGCGCAGATCTGAGCGGGACTTCGCCGTCCTTGGGGGGCTGCGGTCTGCGAAACTGTTGCCATTTTCGAGGGCTGCTGGTGGGTCCTGCTGAGTGAGGCACCGCGCTGATCTGAGCGGGACCTCGTCGTGCCTGGGGGGCTGCGATCTGCGAAACTGTCGCCACTGTCGAGGGCTTCTGGTGGGTCCTGCTGAGTGAGACACCGCGCAGATCTGAGCGGGACCTCGCCGTGGCTGGGGGGCTGCGATCTGCGAAACTGTCGCCACTTTCGGGGGGTGCTGGTGGGTCCTGCGGGGTGAGGCATTGCGCAGATCTGAGCGGGACCTCGTCTTGCCTGGGGGTTGCGGTCTGCGAAACCGTCGCCATTTTCGAGGTTTGCGGGTGTGTTCTGCGGGGTGAGGCACCGCGCAGATCTGAGCGGGACCTCGCCGTCCCTTGGGGGCTGCGATCTGCGAAGCTGTCGCCACGTTCGAGGGCTGCTGGTGGGTCCAGCGGAGTGAGGCACCGCGCAGATCTGAGCGGGACCTCGCCGTCCTTGGGGGGCTGCGATCTGCGAAGCTGTCGCCATTTTCGAGGGCTGCTGGTGGGCCCTGCGGGGCGAGGCACAGCGCAGATCTGAGCGGGACCTCGCCGTCCCTGGGGGGGTGCGATTTGCGGAATTGTTGCCACTTTCGAGTGCTGCTGGTGGGTCCAGCGGAGTGAGGCACCGCGCCGATCTGACCGGGACCTCGCCGTCCCTGGGGGGCTGCGGTCTGCGAAACTGTCGCCATTTGCGAGGGCTGCTGGTGGGTCCTGCTGAGTGAGGCACCGCGCAGATCTGAGCGGGACCTCGCCGTCCCTGGGGGGCTGCGATCTGCGAGACTGTCGTCACTTTCGAGGGCTGCTGGATGGTCCAGCGGAGTGAGGCACCGCGCAGATCTGAGCGGGACTTCGCCGTGCCTGGGGGGCTGCGATCTGCGAAACCGTCGCCACTTTCGAGGGCTGCTGGTGGGTCCTGCGGAGTGGGGCACCGCGCAGATCTGAACGGGACCTCGCCGTCCTTGGGGGGCTGCGATCTGCGAAACCGTCGCACCTTTCGAGACTTTTTTGGGGGCCAGCATAGCGATCTGCGGAAATGTCGCCACTTTCGACGGCTGCTGGCGGGTCCAGCGGGGTGAGGCATTGCGCAGATCTGGACCTCGCCGTCCTTGGGGGGCTGCGATCTGCGAAACTGTCGCCACTTTCGAGGGCTGCTGGTGGGTCCAGCGGGGTGAGGCACCGCGCAGATCTGGGCGGGACCTTGCTGTCCCTGGGGGGCTGCGATCTGCGAAGCTGTCGCCACTTTCGAGGGCTGCTGGTGGGCCCTGCGGAGTGAGGCACCGCGCAGATCTGAGCGGGACCTCGCCGTGTCTTGGGGGCTGCGATTTGCGGAGCTGTTGCCACTTTCGAGTGCTGCTGGTGGGTCCAGCGGAGTGAGGCACCGCGCAGATCTGAGCGGTGCCTCGCCGTCCTTGGGGGGCGGCGATCTGCGAAACCGTCGCCACTTTCGAGGGCTGCTGGTGGGTCCTGCTGAGTGAGGCACCGCGCAGATCTGAGCGGGACCTCGCCGTCCTTGGGGGGCTGCGAGCCTCACGAATGCCGCTCGCAGAAGTATATGCGCCCACGTCACGTCATCACCTCCGTATACCGTCTCCGAAGCTACTCATGCGCCGCATTGCGCAGGGGTTGGGTACGTCGCCAGGGTATTTTTTTTTGGGGGGGGGGGGGCGGGGGGAGAGAGAGAAAACAAAAGAGAAGGAGGAGGAGAAGGAGGAGGAGGACACTGGGGAGGAGGTGGGTGAGGAGGAGGTGGTGGAGGACGAGGGGAGGGAGGGGGAGGAAGAGCAGGATGAGTAGGGCATGGGGGAGGAGGAGGGGGAGGAGGAGGGGGAGGAGGAATGCGGGGGGATGATGGGGAGGAGGCTGGGGACAAACCAGGCACGCTCGCGCCACATCTGACTGCTTACCCCTGCCACGCATCCCTTCCCATCGCGCTGATTGTTTCTCTATCCGCTAACGGGTGTCAGAGCGAACCTGGAACACCCAGAAGGTCCCTACCGTGTTACGTGCAGTGTGAAAAAAGGGGAGCTGTGTAAGTTGGGGGATGAGGAGGAGGATAATGGGGAGGAGGATAATGAGGAGGAGGAGGAGGAGGAGGAGGAGGAGGAGGAGGAGGAGGAGGAGGAGGAGGAGGAGGAGGATGTAGAGGATGAGCAGGGGGATGGGCAGGAGGAGGAGGGACGGATGAGTAAGGATGACGAGAAGGAACTGCAGCAGCAGCACAGGGGGCAGGAGGAGCGGGAGGAGCAGGCTGTCCAGGGGAAGGTGGGGGAGGGGAAAGGAAGGGGGCGACAGCGACGAGGAAACATTTGAATCCAGACGCGTGGCCCGCGCTGGGGCGAGAGCGCCGTCAGGAGCGACGGGGGCAAAGCGCAGATCCTAGACTGAGGCCCGCGCTGCAGCGAGAGCATCGTATGTTGGAAGGGCGGAGGGCGTCCAGATTGGATCAACACAAACACGTCTCGGGGGGAGAGACGAGAGTAGTAGATGGGGAGGAGGACGAGGAGGAGGAGGAGGTTGGGGAGGAGAAGGAGGAGGAGGAGGCAGAGGAGGAGGCAGAGGAGGAGGAGGAGGAGGAGGAGGAGGAGGAGGAGGAGGAGGAGGAGGAGGAGGCAGAGGAGACGGAGGAGAGGAGGAGGAGGAGGAGGTGGAGGGAGGAGGAGGAGGAGGAGGAGGAAGGGGACGCCCCCCTCCCGCGCCGGCCTTGCCCCGGCCGCGCGCCGCCCTGCTAGAGGTCGTTGGGGACGACTCGTTCGACGCGGGCCCAGCCAGGGACGGCTCAGCGGTGGGGCCGGTTCATGAAGGAGGAGGAGGAGAAGGAGGAGGAGGAGGAGGAGCAGGAGGAGGAGGGGCAGGAGGAGGAGGAGGAGGATGGGGAAGTGGAGGAGGACAAGTAGCGCGGCATCTATAACTTTTCTCTTGGGTTTAGGCTAAGCTTGCTCAACTCGCACCTATTGCGTGAAATCGTGAAATCGAGGAGAAGGAGGCGAGGAGGAGGATGAGGGGGAGGAGGGGGAGAAGGAGGAGGACAAGATGCAGGAAGGAGGAGGACGTTTTCTTTGTTGGGAGATGGGAGGCGCAATGGGTACACAAACACGGTGCGAGTACTGCCGGCAGCAGTTCTTGCCCATCTCTGAACAGGTTTCGCTTTCGGCGTCGACGCGGACGCTGTCCAGTTCCAAAGAACATCGCCTGCTCGACAGCGGTCGCTGCCTGTCTTGGTCAGCGCTTATTGTCGGGCATGGTGTCATTTTCCTCGTGTCCATTTCGAACGTGCCAAGGTTTGCCTGCATTACTATGAACGAAATTGAAGGGGGAGGATAGGGATGAGGTCTGTGGCGGCAGGAGGTAGATCATCGTGGGAAGGGAAGGATCAGAGGGTCTTGGCAGATGATGTATATGGCGATCCATGGTTCTGAAGGGGACGAAGGGAGGTGTGATGTTGAGGTTGATGACACGGGCAAGGCTGTAATTCGAGGATCGTATCGAGGATAGTGATGATGGTAGTGGCAGTCGTGATGATGATGTTGATAGTGATGATGAGGATGATTATGCCGCCGACGACAAAGATGACGAAGATGATCAGGATGCTGATGATGATACTGATGATGATGATGATGATGATGCTGCTGATGACTGCTGATGCTGCTGATGATGATGGTGATGGCCATATCTCGGGAGATACATGATGCAATCCATTAACACCGCGAAAATACGATTACATTTGGGACAGTCGGCTGGACTCGATTGGGCGACCATTGGTTTTCCAATTTGCCCTGGACGCACACGAGACCCTCGTTCCTATCTAACGTCGCTGGCAGGAAATGGTCTGGCCTTGAAAGCTACGTACTCCGATCGCGAGAGGCACATCGTTTAGACTGCACGCCGGCTAAGGAACTTCGAGACATTCTCAAGGAAGCTGCCCATCAGGAAGATTCCGGACGTGGCAGGTCGCTCCGTCTGCAATCGAACTGCTCGTTCGACGACTTAGGCTGGTGGCAGAGAATTGCCAGCAGCAGCGCCAGCCATGGCCAGTTTGTTTAGTGTTTTTTTTTCTGCGGGTGCGCCTCCGAGCGGCAGGCGGCCAAACACAACCGTCCCGTTCCAGCCTCCACCTTCAACGAGCAGGGCGAGATTGACATGCTCTCTCAACCCTGGGCACGCCGGCTTCCTGCCGATCGCGGGTGCCTCTTATCGCACCCCGTGGGCGAGACTCTGTGCGAGTCGTGGTGCCCGCTGACCGTAACACAGCTGTTGGGCGACGAGCAGATCCGAGAAGCTTGTCACATGTAATATCCGGGCGCTACGCGCCAGCTTCTGGATGAACCTCTGGGCCCCTCCCTAGTCCAACGAGATCTGAGAGGCCCTCCCATCCAAAACAATGCTTGCGGAGACCCACAGGTATGAAGAGTACCTAAAGCCCTTCCGATGCCAGCCCCCCTGGGTGTGGCCAGCGTTTCAACATTATTGAACCGTTTGTTACACATCAGATAAGAAATACAGCCACATCTGCTTATTGCGCTACAGCTCGACAACAAGTGCATAACATGTGAGACTACATCCCCAAATACTGAACATTCGCGACGACACCGACTGCGTCTTGGCAGTATTACACGTGCAATGCGGAACTGGTACATTATGTATATATACTAACACCATCACCAGCAGCACACTATCAAGTGTACATCGCAAGCCTGTATGAATATCATGACCCTGCTAAACTGCGGCAGCATCTCAACATTTCCTCACTCACCTTCCCCCGTCGCCATCGGGCTTCTTGCCCGAACAGGTTCAGCGCAGAAGAGGCCCAGATCGCGGCGCAGTGCCTGGAGGAGTTTTAATACCTGCGCCACCAGCAGTACGACACCAGCGAGCCATAGAGGACATCCGTGGCGCTCGAAGAGCGCTCCGACGAGCGACCAACAGGCTCCGCACGGCACCCGAGCTGCGCCCGCCACGGCCACGACGATTTCGACCAGTTCGACACGCCCGCCAGCACAAGCAGAACCGCTACGGCCAGAGCCTGCCAGTATCCTGCTGGCGGCGGCGACGCCAACACTGCCAGTACTCCCTCGACGTGAAGATGGCGGCGGCAGCTGCGGCAGTGGAGAAGGATGCGCAGACCAAGCCAGTGGTTGCCAAGCCGCCAGGAGGCCCGAATAGAACACAGTGGCGCCCCCACGTGGGTTCCTCCCAGGACTCGCAAGGGTCTGGGCCAAGCTCGGCGCAGCGCCGCGTGGAGGTAACTTGGCCGCTAGCCAAGGCCAGGCTTCCGAGGCCGCCAGCCCACCGGCACGACCAGCCTCAGGACGAGGAGATGGGCGGCGTCGAGGGCGAGGTGCGCGAACGCAAGAAGGCCAAGCCACAACGACGAGGAGGACGACGGACACGCAGAGGAGAGCATCCAGCCAAGGCGTGGAGCAGCAAGACAAATAACTTGATGGCGTTACTCCAGTCAGTACGGGAGCTGGTCCTCCAGACGGCGCACAGGGGACGCATGGCCACGCCAGTATCCATCGGCGCGTGCAGTCTGCCCGCCGTGCACCCCCACCTTCGCGAAGATCAGCGCAGAGCTGGAGGGCTACACAGCGACGCTCGACACGCTGCGCGCCCAGGGGGCCATGGGAAAATACAGTATGCAGGAGATCGATCTCCCGCGTTGAGCATGGGCCTCGCGGCCCTGGAAGGCTTGATGCTGTGCGACATCGTGGGCGCAGCCAAGCGCGAACTGCAAGCATACTTCGACAAGTGCCAGCCCGATGGCGAGCCCACCGAACCAGAAGTGGACAAGGGCGACCTCGAACTAGAGACCAGTTTCATCAGGCTCAAGAACTGCTACGGCGCGCAGAGAATGAAGGCCATCGTGAGGGGCACGGGTTCATCCATAGGGCCCTTGAGAACGAGGACATCGCAGTGCGGGGGTGGCTCCAAAGGGCTGGCTCGAGGACGAAATGGGCCACTGGCTGGATACCATACCAGGAGGGCTCTTAATACTGAGCGCCAGCCACATCACAAGCTTGTCCATCCAGCAGTGCGAGTCGTAAACCTAGGCATGATGCCGGGCCAGCTGACAGCTCCCGCTCACCCGGGTGCAGACAGGGGCACTGTGCGCCCATGTCCGCGGCCCACGGACCTAGTTAGTTCTGACTCCGACGAGGCGGCCGCAGCAGGTTTGTTGTCATGATCAAACCGTCGCCCGCCTTGCTGGCACAATGCAGCTTTCATGATCGAACCGCCTGCTTTGTGAAGGAAGCACCATGGCTGGCACGCGCACCGCGTACCGTTAGGAGTTTCAGGCCTCCTGCGACGAGCGGAATCTTTGCAATACGTCATCGATGATGATCTCCTTTGTCTTGGTTCGGCCGTCGGGGACATGATGATGCTGCTGATGATGGTGGTGAGGAAGTGGATGATGATGATGATGATGATGATGATGCTGATGATGATGATGATGATGATGATGCTGATGGTGGGAATGGTGAAGCGGATGCTGATGATGCTGATGGCGATGATGTTGTTGCTGCTGCTGATGATGATTATTATGATGATGCTGATGGTGGTTGTGGTGATGATGATGGTGATGGTGATGATAATAAAAGGGGGGTATGGCTGGACATGCAGGAGAAGGAGGTGGGGTGTATCAGAAGGGGGACATGGACGAGGACGAGGACGGGTGAATATGATGGCGATGATGGTGCTGAGGGTGATGATCATGATGATGATGAGGAGGAGAAGAAGGAGGAGGAGGAGGAGGAGGAGGAACAGGAGGAGCAGGAGTAGCAGGGGGAGGAGGAGGAGGGAGGAAGGAAACAGGGGGCGGAACACCAGATGTGACGAGGTCCCAGGAGGGTTCCGGAGGTCTCTGGAGGAGGCCCCATAGGATACCGAACGTTTCCCTCCTCGGTTTTGAGGGCCGCCGCCGTCGCGACGGGCACGCAGTCGCTTTTTGGGCAAACGCGTTTTTGATATATGTATATCGAGTTTGTAAAAACAAACCACTGTGTACAACGCCCGGCGTGAAACATTGTGGCGCCCGGGTGTCAGGGAGTTCTTTGCGCCTCCACAATCCCTGAGGGTTCGGACCATCTGCGCTGGCCTACAGGCTCCGACCTTGGAGGACACCGGCGCGTTCTCCCTCTCTCTCTTCGGGAGCCTTGAGACGGGGGTAAATGCAAACGGGGGTCAGCCAGAGCGCCCGGTCTTGCAGGATCCTGCAGGGCCACGCTCGCATTGACCCGGGTTTGGGTGCCGGATCCTGCAGGAACCTGCAGGATCTTTCGCATCGGCCCGGGTCTGGGTGCAGGATCTTGAGAATCTTGCAGGATCTTGCAAGGCCTGACTGACCCGGGTCTGGAGTCTGGATTGACCCGGGTCAGAGGATCCCCGCTCTCTGTCTCTTTCTCTCCCCCTCGTGCTCTTCAGATGATGTGCGGGCCTGCGCCCGTCTGCGCCGGGATGGACCTGGCGCCTCGGCGCGGTCTCGGGCGGCGTCTGGACCAGACGACTGCCGAGCGCCGGGCGCAGTACGCGCGGGCGCAAGGGGCGCGCGGCTCTCCACATGATCGGGGCCTGCACAGCGAGATCAAGGAGATCGATGTCCACCGCGGCCTCGAACTGTGGTGGCTCGGCACGGCGCCGCGCGGGGCGCTGGCCCATCCTCGCGGGGCTCCCGCTGCCTCAGCATGGGGTGGTCTTGTCGACCAGCTTGTTCGTGGCGACGTGGTGTGTGGCGGAGGCGTCTGGGTTCCGCCCTCTTCCCACGCTGTTGGAGCCGATGCCCGCACGGATTGGGGTGCTGGCGGTGGCCGACCTCAGGCCAGCGTGGTCGCTACAGGCTTGTGCCTGCAGGTCCCCCCCTTGTTCCTCAACAGGCTGCTCGTGGAGGCTTTCGCTGATGGTGCGCGCTCGGTGCGAGTCGGGCGGATCAGGATCGCGCATGTCTGCTAGACATTTGGCGGCGCGCACACTTCTGAGACCTCGGGGGCCTTCTTAGAGACCCTCCTGGCTTCTAAGAAGCCTTCTTGGATGCCTCTAGGACCCTTTCAGAGGGCTCCTGCATTCCAAGAAGCGCGCCGCCTTCTCAGACGCCCCCCCCCCCCTCGCGCCACCCAATTGTGCGCGCCGCCACAAGACAGGGCGGTTGCATTTTGGCCCACTGCGCGGCGGATGAAGCCGGAGGCGCTGGAGGGTCCGCCATCGCACAGCATTCGGTGACCTTCGATTGCGTGGCCGTCGAGGGGTGGCTGGCTGCTGATGCGGCGCGCGCCGCGCGACCAGTGCCCGCCTCCCAGACGATCCAAGGCACCGCTTGAGCCCTTCGCCGTGGCGAGGCTCACCACGACGCGCGAGCGCTTGGCGGACTCCGTGGACAAGGCGAGGGAGGTCGAGGACACCATGCAGGGCCGCTCGTTTGTGGCCCCCGTGATGTTCCTGGCGCTCCGCTACAGGCGCAGGCTGTACTGATGCCACTGGTCTTTCGGTGGCTCGCGGTGCCGCAGCCGTGCCAAGCGTCAGGCGGGTCGGACTGCTGCGGCGTGGACCTCCTCGCGGTGCCCCTCCTCGTGGAGCGGCGCCTGGCCCTGTCCCGGGGGAAGAGCTGGCCCGCCGCCCGCGCAGCCGTGTCCGGCGCAGCTGTGTCTCTCGTGGGGCTTTCGTCTTCCGCCCCGCTCGGCACGACCCTGGGGGGGCCGGTGGGGGGTCGGCTCTGCCGCTCTGCTCCTGGGGGTGCCTCGGCCTCCGGGAGCCCTCTGGCACGGTCGTTGCCTTCGCCCGCGCTCAGTGCGTTGCCTTCCGGCGGCGTGAGGTCTCAGGGGCCCGCCCGAAGGGGGGGGCAGGGGTTCGTCGCCCCAGGGGCCGCTTCGTAGCATCATGGGCTCCAGGATCTCCTCCTGTCGGGTGAGGTGCGCGCGGAGCTCCCTCGCCGAAGGCGCGTGCCGCGAGGGAGGATAACTGCTGTAGGTCGCGGATGAGGCGAAGGAGGAGGAGGAGGAGGATGAGGAGAAGGAGGAGGAGGAGGAGTAGGAGGAGGAGGAGGAGGCGGAGGAGGAGGAGCTGACGACGGACCTGGAGGAGGATCAAGATCTCCCAGGATCTCCTCGTCCTGCTCCCGTCGGGGCGGTCCGGGGGGGGGGCAAACGGGCTGTCCTGCACTGCCCGGGCCGAATGTTCTGCTTCCCGGAGTCCGTGGGCCCCCCCTTTCCTTCAACGCATCCCCGGCCCCTCACCCGTCCGCGCACGTGCCGCGGGCCACGAGGCGCTCCCCACCTCCTCCTGGCCCCCCTCGTGGGCGCCCCCGATCCCCCCGCCCCCGATCACCAGGCCTCCGAAGCCACGCCTTTTTTTTTTTTTGCCTCGGGCCACGAGGCGCTCCCCACCGCTTCCTGGCCCCCCTCGTTGGCGCCCCCGATCGCCCTGCTCCCGATCACCAGGCCTCCGAAGCCACGCCTTCTTTTTTTTTTTGTCGCGGGCTCCGTCGGCAGGACTGGGCTTTCCTCCCCTTGGCCGTCTCCTGCTTGGCACGGCCCTGCGGCCCAGCTGGAGGCCCCCCCCAGAGGCCGGCGATGGCCATCGAGATCGCCCGTCCTGATTTCTGCCAGTGCCCGAGGAGAGTTTCAGGAGGGGAAACACACACAGACACAATTAATTGTCGATTCCTAGAAAATATGGGAAAATATGGGAAGTGGGCGGGAAGACAGAAACCCAGAAAATATGGGAAACTGGGGAATCCTTTTATTCCCTACCTAGGCTCTGCCTAGAGGGTTCTTACCCTCTATCTTAAAGGGGCCGGGCAGTGGACCCCGCCCCGGGCGGTTCCCCCGGCATCCGCCCCGCGGTTCCCCCAGTCCCCTGGGAGCTTTGGCTTTAGCTTTAGCTTTAGTTTTAGCTTTAGCTTTAGCTTTAGCTTTAGCTTCAGCTTTAGCTTCAGCTTAGCTTCAGCTTAGCTTCAGCTGAGCTTCAGCTTAGCTTTAGCTTAGCTTTAGCTACGACTGGAGCCCACAGACCTCCTCTCCCCGCGCCCCTTTTTCGAGCCGCATCGACCTGTGGAGGCCCCGCGGTCGGGGACCTGGGCGACGACGGCAGCTCAGGGACAGCCCGACATTGGGTCCCTTGCGACGGGGGTCCGGGCCTGCGGGGGTCCGCCGGAGCGCCAGATCCTTTAACAGGGGAGCGAAGCACGACAGGAGCAGAAAAACTCGGTGGTCCGCGCGGATTTCTCGGCTCCGCGCTGGACCCCCCTGGCGGCGCCTCCGGAGCCGCTCCTGGCGCGCGGAGCGCGCCAGGGAGGGGGGTCCAGCGCGGTTCCGAGAAATCCGCGCGGATCTCCAAGCATTCAGGGCATGCCATTATTCTTTCATGTTGTGTCATTACTCTCAGCGAGCGAAGAACGGTATAGAATAACTTTTTCGCCGTCGGGGACACCTGCCCCTGGGCGGCTGGAAAGTTTATACCCTTACGGTGCCGCCGTAAGGGTATAAACTTTCCAGCCGCGCTGGGGCAGGTGTCCCCGACGGCGAAACAGTTTATTTTATATCGTTCTTCGCCCGTGAATACTCGTTCCTCTATTGCAGGGTCCTGCAGGGCCAGGGGTGCCATAGCCCGGGCCTGCGTGCAGGATCTGGCAGGATCCTGCAGGCTCCTGCGACGCCCGGCTGGCCCTGGTCTGCGCTGACCTGGGTGCGTCCCCGACGAGGGGGCCTGGCCTCCCTCCGCTTTCCACGGGTTCGGCCACGCGCAGAGGTGGGTGTGGAGGAGGGGGAAAGGCTTCTTACAGTCAAAAACCCTAATAAGGACGCGCGACTTTGCTCAGAGTACCCTTGCGTCCTTGCTCGTCCTTGCTCTTGCGTCCTTGTGGTTTTCGTCGTCCGCCGCCTCAGAAATCCCAGCTTCGGCTTTCAAGGGTCTTGCGTCCTTGCCGCGCGTCCTCATTAGGGGTTTTGACTGTAGAAGCACCCCTGCTTCTCAGAAGGCGCGGGCCTGGTCTGTCGATGTAGGGTTGGCGCCTTCTACGAAGCAGCCTTCTTCTAAGAAGCCTTCCCTCCTCCTCCTACCCCCTCGTGAGCGCCGCCAGGTTTCAGGGTGTCGTTTTGGGTTCGTCCCCTATCTCCTCCTCCCCTGGTCTCACTCTTCTTCTCCTGCCTCGGGTGCCCCGTAGCTCGGATGTTGCCAGACCAGCCCCTGGCCCGAGATGCCCACCATTATTTCCTAGGAGGCTCCCACGGCGGCCAACCCAGTATGGGAGGCGCCTCCAACAGGTGAGGCATTCCAAATATTGCCTTGTCTTCGCCGTAGCCGTTTTGGCTCAAGCCATCTTGGTTCAAGGCTGCAAGGGGCTGCTATATGAATGCGTGTTGAATCTTAACGTGTGCGTTTTCGCAATTCATCAGCAGATGGTTCTCTCTTGCATCGCCGCCATTGCCTTTGGCAGGCTGCTTTTATGTCAGTGATCCGCGCTGGGTTTGGACGTGCGTTGTTGTCTGGTGGGGGCTATCTGCACGCATTGCGATTGCTAGAAGGGCGGCATTGGCGTGCAATAGGTTCTTCCTGCAGACACTTTTCTGTTGGACCTTACCCGTGGGATGTGATTGAACGTCGATGCCGGCGTCTTGAGTCATTTCGGAAGCGCCTGATTCGGCCACCATGTCAGAGCTTCGTCGTAGATGGAAAGGTGTATTCATTACCCGTCCGCGCTCAGGACCCGTCTGGTGATAGCGAACATGCTCAGAACTCAGTCTTAGATTATTTCGCAGGGTTCTTCGACGGAGATGGTTGCGTGTCCTCCAGTCGAAGCTTCGGCAATCGATCGCTGCAGATGTATCAAGCTGAAAATAATGTTGCAGTGCTGGTTAGGTTTATGAAGCAGTTTGGTGGTGGTATCTACAAGGGTTCGTCTGTGAAAGGGAGTCACCAATGTTGTTTCAGATGGGAGCTAAGCGGCGAGAGAGCGAGGGGCGCTGCGTCATTGCTCAGAAGAGCGTCTGTCGTGAAGCGCGAACAGCTTGACCTTTTAGTTTCTGAGGCGCCAACTTGTCCATTACACCGTGGTAGGCTTGCGAGCACCTTGCGTTCTCTGAAGCGTGAAGCTCCTGGCCCTTGTCATGATGTCAGCTGGGGTTATGTTGCCGGATTTTTCGACGCGGAGGGATGTATCCAAATCAAGCCATACACGCAAGTACATTTGAAAGTATCCCAGAAGTACGAGGAACCATTAATTTGTATTAAAAGGCTGATCGAACGAACCTTCCCAGGTGTCGATGCGAGCCTCGTGCAGAACAGGAGTGGACACTACCAACTTTGCGTGAGCAGAACAGCGTCATCTTTTGCAGTGTTGGAGCAATTGCTGAATTCGGGCCTCGCAGGAAAAAAACAGCAGGCTATTTTGGCCATGTCCCTCAATCGAAGCAATTTTGCACGCATCCGCGATAGTTTATCCGAGTTGAAAGGAAACCAGTCTCGCTGGAAACTCCTCGATGCAGCAGGGTGCGAGAGAGCCATGCACATACATAACGCACGAACCCGTTTGAATTCTCGTGCTGGTCAAGATAGACCTGACAGTGACTTTGCGTCTTTGCAGGGTGAGTTGTATACGCTAAACAGTGAGCACAAGCTACGGAATGCTGAACGGCGTCTCGCGATGCTTCGTTGGGATATTCGGTCCCTTCTGCGTCAGGGTGCTAGGCTGTCTGCAGGCTGAATTTTGGCGCTGAGAAAACATTGCGTTGCCTTCCAGGATCGAAGGAGTCGTCATCTCTTCTGCTATGGAAGGCGGCGGAAGGGCGGCGGAAGGTCGGCAGAATGTCGGCGGAAGTACAACGGGGCCGCTTTCGCTAGCGGAAGCCGGCGGAATGCCAGCAGAAGGCGGCGGAAGTAAACTATGCGCCCCGACAGTCAAGCAGTGGCGAAGCGTCCAGGCTCGCCTATAGGCCTACCAAAACATGAACCTTTTGCGGTTTCAGCGAAACGTTGGAACATTTCTGGCTGGGACTGTTTTCGTTTCACACATCGGGCCTATTCTGTTCTGATGCTATTGTATTTGTTCGCAGAACATTTTCGGGTTCGAAGAGAATGTCGTGGCAGGCCTATAGGAGTTGCCAGGCTGGTCGGTCCCTGCTCAGGACAAGGGGAGCGCGTTCTTGGGCCGGGGGGCCCCGACGTCGCCCCAGGTGATCTACATGCGGAGCCCCCCGCCGAAGTCGCGCGTGTGCCCCCTGGAGACGGACGAGGCGTCGCGGGCAGAGGCCCGCCGCGCGAGAGGGGGGAGCCTTCCCTGACCTTCCAAGAGGGCTAAACAATAGCATGCGACTTAAAATCCGATCCCAAGGATATTCTACGTCTTGGTTTTAGGCTGTTTAGCTCCGTCTTTTTGGTTTTTAGGCCTCCAGTGCTAACAAAATAGCTCTCTGGAAGGTCAGGGTTGTGTCCACCTCCCGGCCGCTGGTCGGCCGGGCGCCCGGTCGCCCGGCGCTGCCGTCGCGGGTCGACGACGTGCGACGGGCGATTGGTCTTGGCATCGCTCGGACATTCAAGCAGTGGCGAGGCGTCCTGGCTCGCCTGTAGCCCTACCAAGCAGTGTTCTAAGAACCTTTTGTGGCTCCCACGAAATGTCCTCAGAACATTTCTGGCTGGGACTGTCTCGTTTTAACACATCGGGTGTATGCTCTAAGAACTTTGTTGCTGTTTTTAGAACATTTTCGGGTTCTACGGACATTTCGTGGTATGACTATAGGAATGCCGGGACGGTCGGTCCGTGCTCAAGACATGTGCCATGCTTCAGGGGAGGAGAAGGTACCCACACCGCGACCCTTCCCTCGTTTTCGCCCTGTGAGCCTCCTGGGAGGCCCTCGGCGCCACCGCTGGATTCGCCTCGAAGTTCTGGTCAGGACGCGCCCCGGGAGAGGTCCGGGGAGTGGCGGGATCGGTACCTCTTCGTTTCCCAAATTTTCACGGCGAGGACCATCGAGGATCATCTTTGGTCATCTTGCAAAAGAAATGCCCGCCACCACCACCACCACTAAGCCGTGCATCCGCGTGGACGCGTGGGCAAGTCACGCAAAACGCGCGCTTGTCCAGGAGAACAGACATATGCACGCCAAACACGTCCGCGATTCAGTCTGCCAAGCGCAAAGCCATTGCGATGACGACGACGAAGCTGGATGAAGATAACAGTAAAACTATCGATATTGAGTCATTTGGTACACTGCACTTCCCCAGCGCTGCCTTGGCCTCCCTTTTTTTCTGCGCACAGCCCATTGCTTAGGAGCACCATCGCTATTGCAAAGTATGGTTTTGACCATGTTTGAATCGCTTCCGTTTGCAATCTTGCGATATAGCGCCACCTGCTTGTCCAATAGGATCTCAGATAAAGGCGTCGCCCCAGCCTTGTCCAGAATGAAACGCGTCCAAGCGCGCCCTGTCCGCTGCGAGCAGCCAAACGGTGTCCAGTGAATACAGGAGCTTGCTCAGAGCACAACTTCTGTATATGTCATATTTCCTCTTACGGCCCACTGCGGCATGAGACCACGCCTTGCTTAGATCTTTGACAATCTTGTTCGCTTCCTTGAGTCGCCGCGAAACTTCCGACGTCGCTGTGCCATCACATGTGATAAGACTTCAAGGTTGGCAGTGGACGTCCGAGCGATGGCCAGACTCGGGACTCGAGAGACGGGGGGCAACGCAAGCGGTGGTCGGCCAGAGTTCAGGATTTTGCAGGATCTTGCAGAGCCTGGGGTGCATTGAGTTGGGGTAGCGTGCAGGATCTTGCAGAGTCCTGCAGGATCTTGCGGGATCTTACAAAGCCTGGCTGGCCCGGGCTTGGATTGACCCGGGTCAGTAGAGCCCCGATCGATTGGGACGATCGAAGTGGGTACGGAAAAAATGGGTGCAATTCATTCTGAGCAGGGTTCGTTGTCAGCGTCGCCACGGTCGTTGTCCATTTGAGGCAGAAGGCCGCCTGCCTAACAGCGGCCGTTGTCGGTTTGAGGCAACGTTTGTTGCTGGGCATCGTATCCACATCACGTCGTCGCCATCGCCTCTGGAGCTTCTGCCATACACCAATCGAAGAAGTCGCGGAGGCGCGCTAACTCATGGTGGGGTCAGGGAGCGCACCAAGGTTTGGGCTGATGTTTCCCTTCTCTGGGGGCCGTCCAGGGCGATTCTCCTCCACCCCCGCCTCTTGGCCCACCCCACCTCTACGTCCCCTCGAAGGATCACAGCTGCATGCATTAGCCTAGATTTTCTCGGACTCCGCGCGGGTTTATTGGCTCCGCGCTGGACCCCTCTTGTGGCGCCTCTGGTGCTGCCCATGGCGCGCTCCGCTCGCCAGGGAGGGTGGACCAGCGCCTCCTTGCTGCCGTCGGCCCTGATGGGCCTTTTTTCCACCACCACCACCATAAGTTGGAGGGGGGAAGGAGGTGGAGGATGATGATGATGATGATGATGAGGAGGAGGAGGAGGAGGAGGAGGAGGAGGAGGAGGAGGAGGAGGAGGAGGACCCCCTCCCCCTCCCACTTGTGGTGGTGGCGGTGGAAAACCAGGCCCACCGGGCCCGTCGCCTCCCTGCTGCTGGTCGCCGCCGCCGCCTTCTCTCGCGCCCGCGGCCGTGTGCGGCCGGGGCGACGGCACGCTCGTGGAGCGCGAAGGGCAGCAAAGGTAGCGTTGTGGAAGTCGATTAATGGAGAGGAAAGCATGCAGCCAAATGATTTCCAGATGTCTGAAACATGTTTCAAACATGTTTTAAACATGACAAGCGCAGGTTTGAAACATGTTTCGAACGTGTTTTACACATTTTAAACACATTTTCAGATAACTGATAGGACTGTTAGAGTGTCCATTGTCATGTCATTCACAAAGGTAGCGTCGATCGGAGAGAACCGCGGCGACCTCCGCCAGCTTCTGTGATGCCGCTCCTTGCACTCCGGGCTCGTCTCGATTCCTCCGATTCGATTCGATCCGACTTCGATGACTTCCGCTTCCGAGTCCGCTTCCGATTCGACTCCGGATTCCGATCTGGGTGCCGATGCCTCCACGAGGCCGTGTTGCTCTGCCGATCTCCGCCGATTCGATTCTCCTCCCGACTCTGCTGCCGATTTCCGCCGATCCGATCCATTCCGATCGCCGGTCCGACTTTCGATTCGACTCTGGGCTCTCCTGCCTCTACGCAGCGCGTTGAACATCAGCGCAGGTCTGTCTCAGTTTTCGGCCTCCGGCAGCCCTCGGGGGCCTCGGGCAGGCACAGAGGAGGAGGGAGGGTAGGGGAGGAGGGAGGACAGGGACCGACCGTCCCGGCATTCCTATAGCCCTACCACGAAATATTCTTAGAACCCAGAAATGTTCAAATAACAAAAACAATATTCTTAGAACATAAACTAAACCCGATGTGTTAAGACAAGGCAGTCTCAACCAGAAATGTTCTAAGAACATTTCGTGGAAACCACAAAAGTCTCTGAGAACAATGTTTGGGAGCACCGTCCTCGGGGCAAGGGTCGGGCTTCTGGGGGCCCGTAGTGAAAAAATCATGACATCGGATGCCTGGGTACGACGACGATTCCGTTTCCGCATTTTGTGCTGACGTTTCTGGAGCTCTTCGCCGCAACGGTTGGACGTCTTTCGACATCTGTCCATGGTGGATTCCAGGAGGGGTCCAGGGAGTTTTTGAGCGGATTTTGGCCTGTCGGCGTCGTTGTCGTCGCCGCCGTCGCCGCCTCTCGCGACCGTCGCCGCCGTCTCCGCCACGGGGGAGAGACGTATGGGTGTGCTGTCCCAGGCAGGTCATGGTTCCAGACGTCCGGCTAGTTTTCGGCTTCGGCGGCCTTTTCGGTCCCTGGGGTTGTCAAAGTGGACCTGGGTTGAATATCCGCCCCCGGGAATGGGGTCGGCACCTCTTAGCCCCGCGGATGGACACAGTCACAACGCCGGATGTCCAGGCATGCTTCCATTCTCCCGCAGACTGGCACAATCTCTCATGACCCTCGGGCGAGCATATGGGGGGGAAGCCAGCGAGTTGGGGGCCTCAACCGGTGCGGTGACCACATCGTGTGAGTCTTGTGGTGAGCCCGTGGGGATTCGGGGTGGCCGCACGGTTCTGGGACTTGGGCCGTTCTTTGGGGAAGTCTTGAGCGGCTGGGGCCTCCGAGGTCCTCAGACCGTGCGGTGACGGACGGACCGTGTGGTGAGGTCGAGGTCACCGCACCATTTTTTTACCCCCAAGCGAGGATCGATGAAGTGAGCCCGAGGCCCGCGAGGCCGCAGAGGGGAGTCCTCTTGAGCGTTTTCCGAGCCATCCCGAGGGCCTTTCGCATGGGTCTGCACGGGAGTGGTCTTCCGGAAGCATCCAGAGAGCCAAACCGCGCTGCAAAAATGACCCCCGATTTGCAGTCCTTCGACCTGGAGGGGCAGGTGATCCCGATCTCGGTGATGTGGTAACACTCGGGCTCGTCAGGTGGCCAACGGATTGCCACCGACCCCCAAATCTAGGATCGCCTTCCCCCCTGTGGAGGCACCCCCCCTGTGTTGGTGTCGGTGCCCATTTCCAAGCCTCCAATCGACGTCGACGACGACGACGACGATGACGACGACGTAGACGGCGGCGGCGGCGGCGAGGACGGCGACCGATTCGAATCCTTTCAGAGTTGGTCCCCAGACGCCCCCTAGAGCCCGTTTCCCGCCCGTTCCTGCAAGCACTGCGCGCCACGCTGCGGCGGCGGCGGAGATCGCCCGGCAGCGCCAGCAAAAAGCTATCGAGGCGACGTCGTCTCCAGGCCCCCGACGCCATGAGGTCTGCACGGCGTGGGCCCTCCAGAGGTCGGGACCCTTTCCCCGAGGTCGGTCCTTCGTCCCGCGCCGTCTTCTAGCAGCCCTGGGGGCCCCGGTCGGGGCCCCCAGAGGCCGAAGGCAGCGAAGAGCAAGGCCCGTCGTGATTGCTGTTTCTCTGCCCGAGGGGGTCTGGGTCCCCCTCCCGCTCTTCTGGCTCCCCCTCTCCTGTGCGCCCGATCGTCCGCATGGATCCGCGAGGACCGATCGTCTCCAGCGGCAAAAGCGCCCGTCGTGATTCTTCTCCTTTGCCCGAGGGGGTCCGGGGGCGTACGACCACGGCGGGCGGCGGCGGCGGCGACCGACGGCGGTCGGCCGAGTGGCCCCCCGCCCCGCCGCGGAAGGCGCACGTCGCGGCCGTGGAGGCCGCGGAGAGCGTGGCCTTCGCCGCCGCGGTGGAGGAGTGGCGGAGGAGGCACGGCTCCGGCCGCAAGGCGGGCCTCCTCCTCCTCCTCCTCGTCCTCCTCCTCCTCCTCCTCCTCCTCCGTCCTCCCCTCCTCCTTAACCTCATCCTCCTCCTTCTCCTCCTCCTCCTCAACCTCCTCCTCCTCCTCCTCCTCCTCCTCCTCCTCCCCCTCGTCGTCGTCCTCCTCCTCCTCCTCCTCCTCCTCCTCCTCCTTCCCCTCCTCCCCCTCCTCCGCCTCCTCCTTCTCCTTTTCCTCCTCCTCCTCCTCTTCCTCCTCCTCCTCCTCCTCCTCCTCCTCCTCCTCCTCCTCCTCCTCCTCCCCCTTCTCTCCTCCTCCTCCTCCTCCTCCTCCTCCTCCTCCTCCTCCTCCTCCTCCTCCTCCTCCTCCTCCCCCTCCTCCCCCTCCGCCCTCCTCGAAGAGCGAAGAGGGAGGGAGGGAGGGAGGCCGGAGTTGGACCGAGTCGTCAACTCGGATCGCATGGGAAACGGATCGGATCGCAAGCGAATCGTGCCGAATCGGATCGATATTGGATCGCGCCTGGCCCCTCGGGTCGGGCGGGTGGGCCCTAGCGGGCGTGTCGGGTCGGGTCGGGCGGGCGGACCCAAACGGGCGGGTCGGGTCGGGCGGGCGGACCTTAACGGGCGGGTCGGGTCGGGCGGGCGGAACATTCAAATGTGGGGCACGCTCCACCGAGCACGCGCGAACCTGAACGGGCGGGTCGGGTCGGGCGGGCGGATCCTTGCGGGCGGGTCGGGTCGGCAGTTGGTTTCGCCGACGGCAGCTGGTTTCGCCGACGGAGCTGGTTTCGCCGACGGAGCTGTTTTCGCCGACGGAGTTGGTTTCGCCGGGCGGCGAATCCAGCCGGGCGAAACCAGCCGTCGGCGAAACCAGCGGTCGCCCGGAGGGGGCCGTTCACGCGGCAATTCTTTCCAGTGCCATCTGGGAATGCATGGGAATGGCGCTTTCCCACACGGCGCCGAGGGGAATCGTGACGTGACCAGTGGGGGAGGGGTGACCTGTGGTGACCAGTAGGGTGTGGCTGGGCTGGTCACCACCGGCTTTCTCGCGAACAATGAAAATCGGCGGCGAGCCGGGTGGGGAATCGACAAGGCGCGGGCCTTCTCAGGAAGGTTCGCAGGCCCCGGCTTTTGGAGACGCCTTCCCCGAGGGCCCAGAACACCCCTCGGAAGGCGCGCGAGCCTCTGAGAAACCCCTGTCGCCTTCTGAGAAGGCCTCCTCCTCCTCGCTTCCCCCCCTTCGCCCGCCGCCGAGAAAGACGAGCTCCTGTCGGTGCAAGTCCTCTTGTCGCCCCCGGCCTCTCCACAGGCCTCCACGGGCGGGCGCGAGACGGCTCTCGCGACCGGCGCCGCAGGCACCGTGCATCCAGCGGGAGGGGGTCGTCGCCGCCGCCGCCGTGGCCGCCTCCGCCGCTGCCGCCCCCGCCGCAGTCGTCGTCGTCGTCGTCGTCGTCGTCGTCGTCGTCGTCGTCGTCGTCGTCGTCGTCGTCGTCGCTATCGTCGTCGTCGTCGTCGTCGTCGTTATCGTCGTCGTCGTCGTCGGCGGCGTCGGCGTCGTCGTCGGCGTCGTCGTCGTCGTTGTCGTCGGCGGCGTCGTCGGCGGCGTCGTCGTCGTTTGGCGTCCTCGTCCCCGTTGTCGTCCTCGTCCTCGCCATCGTCCTCCCCTGAGACTCGGGCGTCGCATGGTTCCCCCACCCGCCCTCTGGGGGGTGGACCCTCGTTTTACATTGAGCGCTGCTCGCGCGGTACACCTTCCGCCTCCTTCCTCCCTTGCTTGTTCAGATCTCCCGTGCACCCACCTGCTTTTCCTCCATCCTTGCTTGACGCGCTCCCAGCTGCACAACTACTGCCGCTCTCGTGGCGTCCTGGGAGGCCCAGCGGACCAACGGCTTACGCACACCCAACCGAGACTGCGCGACTTCCTCGATACCGCGAACTGCGCAAGATTCGTCACCTTGGTGGGATCCTGGGTGGCCCAGCGGAGCGACGTCATCTGAGGACAGGACAACCCACCCCCACCCCCAGCCAGCACCCCCAATTCCGACCTGGTCATCCAGGGTCATGGCTGGGGGTGAGTCTTTTCTGGTCCCCCCAAACCATGTATCAAAACGAAACCAACTGCCCTGGAGGATCCCCTGGATCACCAGGTCGGCAGCTGGGGTCCTGGTTGGGGGTGGATGTGGGCTGTGCTGTCCGCGTCATCCGCACGCCGGAACGATCCCTCGCGGCTTCCTGTGGGCTTCGAGCTGCGCAACCGTCGCCACGTTCGTGGGGTCCTTGGAGGCCCAGCGGAGCGACGTCATCCGCACCCCACCGAGACCTCGAGACTCGCTGAAGGCTACCAACTGCTCAACTGTCGCCACCTTCGTAGCATCCCGGGATGCCCAGCGGAGCGACGTCATGCGCACACCCAATCGAGACCTCGCGGCTACCTTGGGTCTGCCAGTTGCGCAAGTGTTGCCACGTTCGTGGTGTTCTGGGAGGCCCAGCGGAGCGACGGCATACGCACACCCAAACAAGACCTTGCGACTCCTTGGGGGGCTGCCCCCCCTTCACCCCCTCATCAGCCTGCTCGTGATCGTCCCTCCCGCTGCTTCTGCTCCCCCCTCCGTTCCCATTCCTCCCCCTGTCCCCTTTTCTTCTCGCCCCCCTTCGACGACGACGGCGACCACGACCACGGCCACGACGACGACCGCGACCATCACCGTGACGGCGGCGGCGACGGCGTCGACGACGGGCGGCGGCGGCGGCGTCCACGGCGACCCGCGCCAACGAGCGTCGGCGCCGTCGACCCGCGAAGGCTTCGCCGCCTGCTGGAGCAGGGGCCCGGGCTGAGCCCCTCGCCTGCGCAGGGGGGATGGGGAGTTGAAGAGGAGGAGGAGGAGGAGGAGGAGGAGGGGGAGGAGGAGGGGGAGGAGGAGGAGAAGGAGGAGGAGGAGGGGGAGGAGGAGGAGGAGGAGGAGGAGGGAGGAGGAGGAGGAGGAGGAGGAGGGAGGAGGAGGGGGAGGAGGAGGAGGGAGGAGGAGGAGGAGGAGGAGGGGGAGGGGGGGAGTGCCCAGGCACCTGGCGGCTCGGTACGTCTCGGGGGAGGAACATGTACCGACCCTGCTCCTCGCCCCGGAGAGCCCTGGCCGCGCGGCGGGAGAGGTCGTGGGGAGAAGCAGCATCGGTGTCTTTGGGTGCCCCCAGGGTGGAGGAGGTTGGCCCAGACATGTGGTGGCCCGAGGCCGTCGAAGAGCGGCTCGGGCTGGAACGGCTGGTGGCGGGCCCACATCGTCCCGGACCGATCGGGTTTTGCAGGCGCGAAGCGTTGGGGCTCTCGCGGGCTACCAGCTGGAGGGATGCCCCGTGGAGGAAGTCGAGGCCTTAGATCTTGGACGGGGAGAGATCGACATCGCCAGCGACAATGACGGGGGCCCTCTCCAGGTCCTACTGCACAGCGATGTCGGCCAGCAAGCCTAGGTTGACCTCCCCGGGACCGCCAGCTGCTTTGAAGTAGGCGCTCATGAGCCCAAACCTCTGGAGGCCTGGGACTTCCACAAGAATACCTGTCAATCTGCTGCGATCAGCTGAACTGAAAAACCTCATGCTTGAAACGCCGTAGTCGCAATGCGCCCGAATCAAAATCGCAACTCCACTGACAATCAGCTGATTGCTGTCGAGAGCTGCTGGTGCGATGTGCGCCAACCAGCCCACTGACTGGCACCGCTGAACTTGCCGCGCAATGGCATCCCCATGTCTGAGGTTGTGTTGTGTTCCTGGACACAAATCGAGGAACAGTCACGCGCATGCTTGGACTTGAGGAGCTGCTTGAAAGTAGGCCAACAGCTGCTATTGAACGTGACGAGCCCGATCTGGCTAACGAGGCGGCGTCTTGGACTGCATGGCCGCACCCGTGGCGGCACTCGGCGAGCCTCTGATCTTCCTGACGCGGTCAGCGTCGAGGCCGTTGGAGGACGTGGGGTCGGCCGCCTCCTCGAGATTGTCGGCTGCGCGCCGATGGCCCGCAGAATTGTGCGGCACGTCCTCACCATCGAGGCCCATGGCCTCGGCTGTCCCCTCCTCGCCACTGTTGACAGACTGGGCCCCGGCTGCCGTGCGATCGTCACCGTCCGCGCCATCGCGCGGCGGCGGCCGTGGGGGGGGCGCCGGCCGCGGCGCCGGGCCGAGCCTGCCCGCGGGCGGGGCCGCGGTCGCCCCCTCTCGTGCCGCCGCCCGGGGAGGCCCGCGGATGCGAGGCCGCCCTGCCCATCGCTGCACTGTGCTGCTCGGTGCGCTCCGCGAGCAACTCTCCGACGTCCTGGGCCCCTTGGCCGAGAGACAGGGCGGGGTGGCGCCGCCCTCGGGGATCCTGGACCGGATGGCGGCGTGCGGCAGCTCCCTGACGTCGGAGTTCTCGGAGGCTTCCTGGGCTGCCGCCGAGACCGCCGCTGCGCGCCGGGCTTGAAGAGATTGGGGCTCGTCACTTTCTTCGGCTTGGTCGTGCAACTGGAGCCAGTGTTCTTCAGACAGCTTCTCGACATTCGCCTCCATGTCTGTGAGCTCGCTGGCGTAGGTGACGAGCTCACGTTTGATGGAATTCATCTGGCCTGAGAGATATTGCGTTTGTTGATCCTCCAAGCTTTTGCCTCGAAGAGCTTGCAGCTTCGTTTGTTCTAGATGCTCGAGCGCGTCAAGATACTCTTCTTGTCCACTCCCACCCACTTGCGCCAGAACGTCACCTGCGCCTGAGCCAGAGCCACTGGATCAGGGGCCTCGTCTGTGTCTGACTGCTGGGGAGGGCTGGAGCGGGCTCGACCTAGACGGAAGGAGGATGTCCCTTGATGAACTGCCGTTGGTTTTGTTCCACTCCTTCTTGGTGCCAGACTCCGGAGAAAGTGCGGAACGACATGAAGAACACCACTGCTTGCCACTCCATTCCCAGCCGTGAAAGCCATGCTTAAGACAGCAAGCGTAAGACGAGCGACCCATGGCGGCAGGAATGCGCGGTGCGGGGAAAGCATTGTAATGGTTGCCGAACAGGTTCTTGCTGGCGGCTGTATGGGGCAGCCTCGGGAGCAGGGGACAGAAGACGGCGCTGTTGCCCCCCTCTCGAGGGGCGAGGTTTCCACATATTGCAACTTGAGCCAAGATGGCTTGAGCCAAGATGGCTACGGGTAGGAGGAGGAGGAGGAGGAGGAGGAGGAGGAGGAGGAGGAGGAGGAGGAGGAGGAGGAGGAGGAGGAAGAAGAGGCAGAGGAGGAGGGATATGGAGCCAGGAGGAGGCAGGGGGAGGTGCCCGCAGCTGAGATTTTCCCACTGGCAGCAGCCAGCCCCGTGGAGCCACCCACGGGGCGCCGCGGCCCGGGGCCTCGGCGCACCCTCGGCTGCCGCAGCGCGACGCCGAACAAGGGAGGACCGTGGCGGCGGTCTCGATGCTGTCGGGGATCGTCTGGCGCCGGCCTGTTGTTCTGCAGAGCGTGGATTACCTGCCCCGCTTTCGCTTCCAGGCAAAACCAAGTCATGTCACGCGCCTCCTCGTCAAGCGGCCTGACCAGTACGGGCCGTAGTTTGGCATCGCTTGGTATCTCTTGGAAGCGAGGGTGGTCAAAAGCGAGGTAGGTCTGTTTGCCCCCTAGTTCTGCACGAACGAAATGGGCACGGAAAGAATGGGTACAATGCTCAACAGCGGATCTTGTTCATTCTGAACAGGGTTCGCTGTCCACGCCGCCGCGGCCTGTGTCCATTCGAGACAGAAGGCCGCCTGCCCAACAGCGGCCGCTGTTGGTTTGGTACAACATTTGTTGTTGGGCATTGTACCCATTTTTTCCGTACCCAGTTCGGGCGTCCAAAGTTGTGGGGCATCGGCCAGTGGCAACGACAAGGGGGGACAGGTAGGTTCGTCCTCGTCGCTCTCTTCCTCGGACGTTTTGCCGTCTGTGCGCGGTGCTTTCCATCCTGGGGGTGTCAGGTGCTCTTCAGCAGCTGCGCCTCGTTGAGAGCGCTCCAGGGGTGACCAGACCGTCCCGAACGGCCGCCGGAGAGCCGAGTGACGACCCGAAAGCCAGGGGGCAACTCTGGGCCTGGCATCGCTCGGACCTGTGCGTTTTTCCCCCGGCGAGGAGCATCGAGGAGCATCCTGGATCATCTGCCGAAAAAGCCACGCACAAAACCAAACAAAAAACAGGGAATGGACGTCCGAGCGATGGCCAGCAGGGGGGGGTCTCCCGGGGGGACGCACCGACCCCTCCATCGCCCGTGCACTGCCGAGGGGGTTCGGCAGCCCACCCCGCCCGGGAGCGGGGGGGGACTCGCCATCGGGGGCCCGTCGCCGAGCCATCGCCGATGCAGCTCGACGTTTCTCAGGAGGGGAAACAACACACACAGACACAATTCATCGGCGATTCCTCAGAGAATATGGGAACACATGGGAAGTGGGGGGGAAGACAAAGACCCAGAAAATATGGGAACATACGGGGGATCATTTTATCCGTGTGTATTCATTTGTGTGTCCCAGGGCCCCTTCAGTTTCCCCCCCCCCCCTGAGCCTGGCTCCCCTCTAACGTTAAGTCGGGCCTGTCCCCCTACAGGGGGATTTTCGGCGAAAAATATGAGATACCCCCAAAATAGTCAAACAATAGTCCAAAAATAGTCCGGGGACTATTTTTGGATGATTTTTTGACCTTTTTGGGGTATTTTTTGGTGTATTTTCTGTTTTTCGTTTCGAAAATCCCCCTGTAGGGGGACACGCCCGACATAACTCTGACGCCTCTTAGGCTGTCTTGGAGGCCTTTTGAGCCGTCTTGGGGTCCTCTTTGGGCGTCTGGGGCCGTCTTCGGGGCCGCTTGGGCCGTGGTGGGGCGATCTTGGGGGCCTCTTGGGCCGTGGTGGGGCGATCTTGGGGGTTTCTTCGGCCGTCTTGGACGTAGTGAAAGCCCGAGAGGCGAATTTGTTAGAAATACACGTTCCCCAAAGGATTGGACGATTTTTGTTTCTTAAGGGCCTCCTGGGATGCCTCTTTGGGGCTTCTTGGGGCGTCTTTGGGGCTTCTGGGGTCATCCGGAGGCCATTTTAGGCGTCTTGGAGCGATCATTCGGCGACTCGTGGCCCTCTTGGATCGTCCAGGGGGCCTCTTGGGACCCTCTTGGCTCGTTTTGGGGCCTCCTGTCCCCCAATGGCGCTTTCGACTGGATCCGGGGGGACTCCCACCCCCTCCAAATCAACTTCCAAATCGACCAGACCGGGCTCCCGGGGTAGGGGTTTGGGGAGGGGGAAGCATCTCACACGCCGATGAACCCCCAAGGGGTCGGCGGATTTGTACTGCGTTGCGTTGCTTTGCATTTGCTTTGCTAGCGTTTGCTTGCAATACTTTGCGCTGCATTGCGCTCGCATATGGTTTCCATGGCTGTGCGTTGCATTGCACTGCCATTGTGCTGACTCCATCCCTTTCACTGTTTTGCATTGCTTCGCATGGAATCGTAAGAGTGCCCTAAGAGCGCCCAAGATGGCTGCCAGATTGCCCATGAGGCTTCCAGGACACCCCGAGGGGGGGCCTCCAGAGCGCACCAAGACGCCCCAAGCTCGCTTGTAGAAGGGCCAAAAGGCTCTCAGACGCCCCAAGAGGCTTCCAAGAGGCTCCCCCAGCGGGCCTCAGAAGGCCAACGTCGTTTCATTCTTTTCGGGAAGCGTATATTTTTATAGTATTCGCTTCTTCGGTTTTCACATCGTCCAAGACAGCCCAAGAGGCGCCGGAGGGGGTCCCAAGGCGGCTCCAGGGAGTCCCAAGACGGCCCAAGAGGGACCCGAGAAGGTCCAAGGACCGCCCAAGACAGCCCAAGAGAGCCCCAAGAAGTCTCCAAGGGAACCCCAGATAGGCTCCAAGAGGGGGTTGTGGGGCACGATCTTGGAGCGCGTGGCTCCCCGCATGCTGCCAAGAGGCTCAGGATCTCAGAAGCTTTTGAGAGGCGCCCAACGGCGCAACGGGCCCCGAGAGGCTCCCAACAGGCTCCGCGGAGGCCTCCAACAGGGCACAACCCTCTGCAGCTGCGTGTAACGCAGGGCGAAAAACCTCGTGTTGTTGTTTCGGGTTCTGGTTGTCTTACGCAGTTTGTGGGCACGTGCCTCATGCTATTCTGCTTTCCAGGTTGGCATCCTCAATCCAGTTTCGGGACGTTGCCAAGGTCTGCGCTGGAACCTGAGCGCGCGCGAACATCGCGCGATCGATCTAGCAATCGGTATTAGTTTTGTTTTACGCGCGCATTCCGCTCGGAGAGGAGATGCCGCCCTGCAGGCAGCAAGTGCTGCATATTGGCACGCTTGCTGTCACAATCAGCACTTATTATGTTATGCGCGCGCTCTGTAACGCGTAACATCACGTTGTTTCCACGCTGCGTCCTGTTACTTCGGCTGGTGGTCGCATGCTTCTCCTTTTCTCCCCCCTCCTTGTCGCCCCCTCCTCCTCCTCCTTTTCCTCCTCCTCGTCGTCCTCCTCCTCCTCCTCCTCCTCCTCCCGCTCTTTCGTTATCGTCCTCCTCCTCCTCCTCGTCCTCCTCCTCCTTCTTCTCCTCCTCCTCCTCACCGTCAGCCTCGTCATCGTTATCGCCATCGTCATCCTCCTCGTCATTGTCATCGTCATCCTCCTCCGTCCGTCTCGTCCTCACTTCCCATCTCCGCCCCCCTATCCCTCCACCCGGTGCCGACGCCGTGAGTGCGGAGGGGGCGGGGAAGGTGGCGTTGAAAGCGGTAGAGACCGCTGAGCGACGGAGGTCGCTGGGGCAAGGAGGGTGGTGTTGAGAGCGGTAGAGATCGCTCAGCGATGGAGGTGGCTGAGCGAAGAGCCTCTCCCTCTCTGGACCGGGGGGAGGGGTGCGAGTCCTTGCTCTCTCGGTTCGGCGCCGTCGGGCACTGTGAGCATGCAGCCTGCTCCAGAGCGCGGCGGGCAGGCATGCTTTCAGAAGAGCGTTTTTGCGAAGTCCTCCTTCTCCACCTCTTCTTCTTCTTCCTCCTCCTCCTCCTTCTCCTCCTCCTCCTCCTCCTCCTCCTCCTCCTCCTCCTCCTCCTCCTCCTCCTCCTCCCCTGCTCCTTTTCCTCCTTCTCATCCTCCTCCCCCTCCTTCTCCTGCTTCCCCCCGTCCTCCGCTCACGAGTGTTGCAGGCACGCCCTCGCAAGCACTGCGACCGCCTCACGACGAGGAGAACGTCGTCGGCGTAGGTGTCGGCGTCGGCGTCGGCATCGGCGTCGGCGTCGGTGTCGCCGTCGGCGTCGGCGTCGGCGTCGTGGTCGTCGTCGGCGTCGGCGTCGGCGTCGGCGTCGGCGTCGGCGTCGGCGTCGTCGGCGTCGGCGTCGGCGTCGGCGTCGGCGTCGGCGTCGGCGTCGGCGTCGGCGTCGGCGTCGTCGGCAGCGGCGGCGGTGGTGGCGGCGGCGGTGCTCCGCGCGCCTTGGCTCCGGAGCCCTCGCGAGCCGCGGGGGGTTTTCGGGGCCGCCGGCGCCCGCGCGATGCGCCGCGCAGCCTCGGCGTGACAGCGCCCAGAGCCTCTCGGACTGCGGTCGGCTGCCGGGGGGGGCGCCGCCGTGGTCGTTTTGGGCGTCGCCGCCCGCCGCCATCGCACGACGGCGGCCTCGCTCCGAGGAGGCGTGCCGACACCGCTGCCCGTTGGCTGTGTTGCCGCTGTTCTGGGCCTCGTGGAGGGCCCTCGTCGCCACGGCTGGATCTGCCTCGGCAAGATAGAAGGCGCCTCGCGAGAGGTCCGGGCAGTGGCAGTATCGGCATCAGTCATCGTATCGCTCGGTTCTTGCAGTCGCTTTCCGCCGTCGTCCTCGTTTCGGATGTTTTCTTCGGGCGTTTCTCGGGAAGCTCTTGACGCCACGGCGGGTCTCGGCTCGGAAGACCTGCCAGGATGGGCTCCAGGAGAGTCTGGGGACCGATGTTGCACGGATTTGGGTCTGTCGACGGCGTCGTCGGCGTCGTCGTTGTTCGAGGAACGGGGTCCCGCATTTTTGCGGCGTGCGTTTTTCCCAGCCCTCCTTTGGCTGGGTCCTCGCTTTGGTTGGAACGCTGCTGCTCCTATCCTCTCCCTTCCTGTCCCGCCACATCTCTTTTTCCTCCTCTTCACTTCCTCTTGGCTTATTCTTCGCTTTCTCTCCCTGGTCGCTTCCAACAATGCAATTGTCGCCACTTTTGTAAGCTCTTGGGGAGTCCTGCGGAGTGGCGCCCAGTGGATCCAAATGGGATCTCTCGGGAGCCTTGAGACGGGGGTCAATGCAAACGGGGGTCAGCCAGGATACCGGATCCTGCAGGATCCTGCGAAGACCCCCTCTGGCCGACCCGGGTTAGCGAGCCGCTCGTGGCCGCGAGGCGGCCGCGCGTATTGGCTGACCCGGGTTTGCGAAGACCTGCGTTGCAGTTTATTTTTCCTGCATTGCAGTTTTTTGATTTCCTGCTGACCCGGGTCTGGATTGACCTGGGCCAGCAGATCCCCGAATCTCGTCTCCCTGCGCGTTGCCAACTGCGGAACTGTCGCCACGCTTGTGAGCTGCTGGGAGGTCCAGCTGGGGGGGGCCGCTATTCCAATCCTGAGGGGGCCTCGCCTCCCTGGGCGCTGCCAACTGCCCACTGCTCGCCACTTCGATGAGCCCTGGGGTTACCAGCCTGGAGCGTATCCCTATCCCCATGCTGGGCACCTCCTCATCACGATGTCAATCTCAGGGATTCCCTTATTTTTTGAGGGCGCATCCCTAAGGTTGTCATCGCCTTTTGAATTGTCAATCTCAGGGATAGGGATATGTTCCAGGCTGGTGCCGACACCAGCTTGTGGGGTTGCACTTGTGCAGGCGTCCCAGCACAGCGTGAGAGCATCAAGGCGAGACGCCCAGACCGCCTCAGAGCGACAGGTCTGTGACTGTGCGACGAGGAGGGCCTCCAGCTCCTCCTCCTCCTCCTCCTCCTCCTCCTAAGATTGTCATCGCCTCTTGGCGTGTCAATCTCAGGGCCAGGGAGGCCCACGACGGCGCAAAAGTGCGGGCGCCCCACAGGCAGCGCGGGGCACAGCGCCGGCACACAGCGCGGAGAAGCAGGTGGGCGCAAAAAGACCGGCGGCCGGCGGCCGGGCGGAGAGCAGCGCGGGCACGATGCCCAGAAGCCGGCGTCAAACGACGCGAAGATCGGGACAAAATCGGATCGGGATACACCCTCGGCGATGCTTAAGAAAACCTAAGTTTTCGTCCAGAGTCTCGATTATTCTTAACTTTTCAATGTAAATCCCAAGATTTTGAGACTATGAATTTCTGAGACTATGAATTCCTGAGACTATGAATTTCTTAACCCATGATTTCCTAAGCATTTCGCAGGGTGTAACTCGAAATCTCTGAGAATCGGCGGGTCTGGAGGATGTATTGGGCGCCGCGGCCGCTCCAGAGCGTTCCGGGACGCTCTGAGAGCGCTCCGGAACGCTCTGGAGCGATTTATCCCGATCCTAGCCCTGTTTTATGGCGGGCCGGCTCGACTTGGCCAGCTAGGGGGCCACATGCGAACCCTAATCAGCCCCTACCCCCCACGATCTCTGACGGGGAGGGTGGGGGTTCCCTTCGCTCGGGAGCTCCCGAAGGGAGTGAGCCCCACCCTCCCCCTCAGCAATCGTGGGGGGTAGGGGTAGGGTTCGCATGTGGCCCCCTACCAGCTGCCCGCACCGCGTGCCAGCCAGAGGTGTTCCCCTGCGCGTGTTCTGCGCCCGCGCAGGGGCGCGCGCGCGCAGTCGTGCTCGCGGCTGAGACTTCTTCGTGCGCGTGCTAGGCGAGGTTTTGGCCCCCTCGCCGGCGATCGATGCCGAGTGGGGTGTGGCACGGCCACTTTCTCGTCGTTGCAGATGGCGCGCCGTTTCTCTTCGTCCCCCAGGGCGTCATCGGTCCCTTCGTCGGGGTGATGATAGTCCTTGTATGTCTAGTCACGCCCTCGTGGATGCACGCCCTGTCTAGTTCTCCGCGTCGCTGCTGTCCACTGTTGTGTTCCACTTGCAGTTTCTCTTGTTTGGCGTCGCCCCATGCGGGCCCCAGGGGTTTCGTATATCTCTGGTTCTATATGTGCCATGCCGCTTTCACACGGAGTAGTGTGCCTTTTCAAACTATCCTTTCTTTTCTAGTGGGCTTCTTGATAAGGCTACGAGTCGCCGACGTTTTGTAAGGGGGGGCTCCTCTCCACCATGTTTGGCTGCGCATTGGAATTCTTGTCACAATGTACCCGTGGAGAGGTCCCAGGCTGCCTCCTTTTTTGCCGGGAGCAGCCGTCGCCACACACGGCTGGACGCGGATCGACGGATCTGTCAGAGCGGGCCGCGGGCCAGGAAGTTGTTGTGAGTGGATCTCCGTCGGCGGACACGACCAGTACCATGATCAGGACGACAAGTGGGAACGATAGACGAGGGCGGCGACGAGACGTTTTCCCTCCACCATGCTCGAGCTCCCATGCGGGAGCTGTCGCGAAGCCATGCTGTCGGCAGTCGGCTCCCCAACGTGCTGCATTGGAGTCTTGGCTCGAGCAGGGCTTGTGGCCGCAGCAGCTCGGCAAAGTTGAGCAGGCCCGTCGGGGTCAGCTGCTGCAGTCCTCTTTCAGGTGGGAAAGAAACACACAGACACAATTAATCGTCGACTCCCAAGAAAATATGGGAAAATATGGGAAGTGGGGGGGAAGACAGAAACCCAGAAAACATGGGAAAATATAGGGAATATTTTGATTTGTGTGTATTTATTTGTGTGTCCTGGGGCCCCTTCATCAGCTGCTGCCGTCCTCTCGACCACCACGCGGTAAGCCTATCACCTCTCCTGCTCCGGACGGCGAGCACGGCGGCGGCGACGCGCCAGCGCGCGGCCGAGGACAGCCGACGGCCCCCCACTGCCGGCCGCGGCGGCCCCGGGCAGCGTTTCGCAGGCCTGGCCGCCTTCGGTGGCCCGTCCTCCAGCAGCCGTCTAGCCGTCGTCGTCGTCGTCGTCTTCGTCGTCGTCTTCGTCGTGTTCGTTTTCGTCGTCGTCCTCATCCTCGTCGTCCTCGTCGCCCTCGCCCCCTTCCGTGTCATCCTCGGCGTCGTGCCCCTGCGCCTTTCCTCCTCCTCTTCAGTCGTCAATTGTCAGTCGTCAGTCGTCAGTCGTCAGTCGTCAGTCGTCGTCGTCGTCGTCGTTGTCGTTGTCGTCGTCGTCGTGGTCGTCGTCGTCGTCGTCGTTGTTGTCTCTGAGGTCGGTGTTGGGCGTTCGAGGGCCAACGTGCAAGGGTCCAGGTTTGTGGTCCTCGGTGGGGCTTCCAAGGCGCTCTGTTCGCCAAGACCAGGTTCAGGCACATATGTTGACCAGAACGCACCTCAGGACAGGTCAGTTTGTTGTTGACGTTGTCGGCTTATGAAGGACCGTTCGGGGCCCACCACCAAGAAACCATCTCAGCTGAACAAAACAGCCCCGGAGAAGGGGTCGAGCGCCCAGGTTGGCAAGGCACCCGCAGCCCGGGAAATGTCGTGAGTTCAGGGGGCGGGGTTCTCTTCGGGTGGAAGCTGACGAGGAAGTAGGCGGAGGAAGCCTTCCTTCTCATCCTTCCTTTCGTCCTCTGCTCCTCTCGCCGTCCGAGGGGGTTGGGTGGGTATGGGATGGGTCACAACTGCGCCTGGGCTCGTCATGGAGGAAGGCGGGAACGAGAAAGCAGGAGGTGGAGGAGGAGGAGGGAAGCAGAGGAGGGAGGGCCAGGGCGGGCGGGAGGGAGGAATGGGGGCCGGATGGAGTGAGGGACGGGAGGTGTGGGACGGGGGCGGGAGGTGAGGTGGGGGAGGGGAGACGGGGCGCTGGAAGACACGGAGTGAGGGAGGTGGGAAGAGGGAGAGGGAGGGGGGGTACTGCGGAAAGCGGAGGAGGGATGGATGGAAGGAGGAGAGACGAAGGCGAGAACACGAGGAGGGAGAGGAAGTGAAGGGACGGATGAAGGAAGTTATAGCCATCTGGCCTCTTTTGTGAGTGAACGCGTTTTGCTCGACTTCTGATCTCGCTTCAGTTGCTCAGTATATCTGGCTTTCATCTTTCTCCGTCTCGTTGTCGTTCCCGTCATCCCGTCCTTATCATTCTCGCCTTTCTCCCGCTACTTGTCTTCTATTCCGAATCGCCCTCTGACTCTCGATTCTTCTTGGGTGGCCTCCAGCCAGCAGCGCAAGGCGGATCCAGCCGTGATCATGACAAGGGCGCCACAGGAGGCCCCGAACAGGCGACCACGAATGCGCCACAGGAGACCTCTGACCTCGGTCCTTCCAACTCCATCTTCTCCTCCTTGTCCTCGGCCCTGTAGATCTCCGCCCCAGGCGCCATGCGCCAGATGTTCAGGCCCGATGGCTGCGCCATCAACGAGCAGGGCATCTCGAGACCCGGCAACGCCCTCGCGCGCGGCCTGGACGCGGTTGGCGGGAGAGGGGAAAGCGCGCGCGCCCAGACCTCACCATCCTTGAGGGGGTAGAGGATTCCAGGCCTCCTAGATGGGGTCAGCGTAGATGGGGTGGGAGGATTGCGCCGCATCGCCGATGCATCGGCGTTGCGGCTCGATGTTGAGCCCGATTTTCTCCACGCCGACGTCGCCGAACCATCGGCGACGTCGCCGATGTATCTCCGATACATCGATGATGCATCGATGATGCGGCACGATCCTCCGACAGCATTTGCTCTGACCCCATCTGGGATGCCATTAGGGATGGAGTTGGCGCAGTGAGGAGGTCGATCCAGGATTGAGGTTTTCGGGAGCTTGGGATTTGCCTTGGGACTCCTGAGGACGACAAGGCAGGACGGGAAGAGGCCGATCTTGAAGATATCCAAACCGATAATCGTCGCCCGAGCCGCCTGCTCAGCCTCGCTTTGTATTTCAGGCCATAGAGATACGAGCGGTTTGCCCGAGGTGCTCCCTCGGTGCCTTCTGTCAAAGGGGGCCGACAGGTACCGGGTACGTCCCGAGCTTGTGGATTACTGTGGCGCCCGTGAGCAGCAGCAGGAGAAAGGAGGCCGAGGGGTGGCGGTGGCTTGACTTGTGGCCACGGCCGGTGCGCCAGTCGACCCCGGAGGGGCACTGCGTGGGGTGCAGGTTCGTTCCCCTGGGATCATGGAGCCTCTGTTGAGCGCAGCCGTCGGGCCTTCGCGCCGAAGACCCCCAAAGCCCGACGGAAGCCTTCGAGGACCCCGAGCGGCCGCCGAACGCCGTGGGAAGACCGCCACAGACCGCCGCCGAAGACCGCCGAGACGGCCGAAGACCGTCAGAAGGTTGCCGAAGACCTGCGAAGTCCGCCCAGGGCCGATGGGCAAGCACGGGGGTTCCATGGTCGAGCGCGTAGTTTTTTTCAACGTGCGAACAAGGGGACGCTGGCACTGGAGGACATATGTTTTTTTTTTCGACAGCCTTGGCGT
The DNA here is from genome assembly GCA_963575745.1 of Prorocentrum cordatum. Classification (NCBI taxonomy): domain Eukaryota; class Dinophyceae; order Prorocentrales; family Prorocentraceae; genus Prorocentrum; species Prorocentrum cordatum. The sequence goes on from CAUYUJ010018113.1 coordinate 94,115, forward strand.
GGTATGCCGAACATCGCGTTGGTCTGTGTTGCACAGATCTGCGCTCGATGGACAAATCACGACGTGAGCACAAACTTTGGGATGTCCGCGCGGATCTCTTGGATCGGCGCTGGGTCCCCCTCCCTGGCGCGCAGAGCGCGCCGGGAGCGGCGCCAGAGGCGCTGCGGATCTGGAGTGAAAGACTGTCCCAGGAGAAGGGGTCTGGACGGTCCGCGCGGATTTCTCGGATCTGCCCTGGCCCCCCTTCCCCTGCGCGCGGAGCGCTCCAGGGGCGGCGCCGGGGTCGCCGCCAGGGGGGCCCTTGCGCCGATCCAACAAATCCGCCCGGGCCACCCTGGGGGATGTGTACACCGCAGGGGCAACGTAGGGCAATGGATCTCGAGGTCCGAGGTTCTCGGGCATTTTCGTCGGTTCTCGTCGGCTTTCGTGCTTCGGGATGCCTTCCAGCAGCTGCGCCTCGCCGAGAGCGTTCCAGAGGTGCACGGATCGCGCCGGAGAGCCGAGTTATGATTCGACAGCCAGGGGCAACGTTAGGAAGGGACGGCGCCAGCGTCGTCGTCGTCGTCGTCGTCGTCGTCGTCGTCGTCGTCGTCGTCGTCGTCGTCGGCGTTGCGTCTGCGCCATCGGCCCGCCAGGCCGCGAAAGTGTAATTAGGTCGGGTTCGTGCCGTCTCGACGCGGCGGCAGCCTCTGCGCTTGAAAGGTAGCCCCCCCAAAGCTGGCCTGAGCTGAGCTGGGCGAGGGGGCGGAGGAGAAGGAGGAGGAGAAGGAGGAGGAGAATGAGGAGGAGGAGGAGGAGGTGGAAGAGGAGCAGGAGGAGAAGGAGGAGGCGGAATAGGCAGGAGGAGGAAGAGGAGGAGGGCGTTCGAGTCCAGGCCTCCCAACTGGGGCCGCGGCAGATGGGGTCGGAGGGTCGCGCCGCATCGCCGAAGCGTCGAAGACGGCGACGACGACGTCGCCGATGCATCGCGGACGTCGCCGCTACATCGCTCGGCGATGCTTCGGCGCCGCGGCGCGGTCCTTGGATCCCACCCACTCGGACCCGAATCGGGAGGCCTCCCAGCGCGGGCGTTCTAGGTCGAAAAGATGCCAGTGGCCCAGGATCCAGCGATGTCGATCGGGCGGACGGCAACGGGGGTGCAACAAACGTAGGGGATCGAGGGTTGCACGGAAGTGGACTTAACAGGGAGCCCTCAAGGGCCCCCAAATTGCCACCGCGGGCCCGGAAGGTATACGGTCGGGCCGAGGTATAGCATCGAGGTCGGTTCGGGGAGGGTGCCCTCGTGTTCTTCGGGCTTGTTGGATGTTCTTGTGCATCCTGGGGGAAGGTACCCTCGAGTCTTCTTCGATTTTGTCCGGCGGAGGGTCTCATGCTCTTGAAGGACGTTCTCCTGTCCTTGGGTCCTGGCATCGCTCGGACGTGTGCAGTTTTTTCTCGGCGAGGACCCTGGAGGAGCATCCTGGACCATCGAGCAAACCAAAACACGCACGAAACCGACACATACGGGAAATGGACGTCCGAGCGACAGCAAGTGGGTCCGACCGTGAGAGAGGCGCACGTTGCTTCACCCGACGTGTACTGCGAGCACTGGCTCCGACCGAGCGCAGAGCTGAGCTGTCCGTGAGCCGCGGCCGAGGAGGGAGGGAGGGGGAGGAGGAGGAGGGGGAGGAGGGGGAGGCGGAGGCGAAAGGGAGGAAAGGGGAGGAGAAGAGGAGGAGGAGGCAGGTAGGCAGGTAGGTAGGTAGGCAGGTAGGTAGGACAGCCTCAAAGGGAGCGGACCGTGCGGCGTGAGAGATGCCAGGCGCGCAGGCCGTCCCCGCGGGCGCCAGCCGCGAGGCTGCCTCGCCACGCTGCGCAGGGCGCCCGCTTCGCTCTCGCCTCCTCCCTCCTCCCTCCTCCTTCCCCTCCTCCTCCTCCTCCCTCCCTCCCTCCCTCCGTCCCTCCCTCCCCTCCCCTTCCCCTCCCCTCCCCCCTCCCTCCCTCCCCTCCCCTCCCTCCCCTCCCCTCCCACCTCCCCTCCCCTCCCCTCCCCTCCCTCCTCTTCTTCCTCCTCGTCGGCGCCCCGCCTGAAGTCGAGCCTGTGGGTTGAGGCGCGTGGATCAGCGACGAGCCCCGTTCTCGTAGGCCATCGGCGCGTTCCGTCGCCAACTGGGGCGACACTGGTCGCACGTTTCGGGGGGTGCCTTCCCCACTCCGTGGAGCTAGCGCCCACGGGCTGGAGCCGCCAGTCCGTAGCGCATGCTCGCGCGAGCCCGACGAGGGCGGACGGTCTCGGTGTGTACGTCTTCCTGGCCGACGGGCTCGGCACGGACCTGCGAAGAGCTGCGATCTTTTCGAAACGGTCCGAGTGGGCACGGCACCGATGCCGCCGCCCCTCCCTCGTCGCCGCGGCCGGAGTCGCCTCGACGTCCGTCGGAGCGCGCCCCTGGAGAGGCCCAGTGCTAGTGGCGGTGCTGGTGCTGTGCTGCTCCCCCTGGCGGGGCCCCGAGGCAGAGGGAGGTGTGTTTCAGTGTCTGAGGCCGTCCCTCCGGGCTCCCGGAGCCGTCCACCGCAGGGGCTCCCGACGAGGAGCCCCTCGGGGCCCTGCCCCCCTCCGGCCAAGCTGGTGGCTGCATAGGGACTGCTCTCCTGCTCCGCCTCAGGTCACGAACGACCCCCTGGCCGCGCGGCAGATCCGCGAGGGCTACCTCCACGGCCCTGGGCCCATGGGCCCAGGCGGCGTCCTCCTTGGGCTGTGCCGCCGCCGCCGCGGGGTGGGCTCCGTTGGGCGTGGCCGCGAGGAGAGGAGGACCCAGCCCAGGCCCAGGCATGGTCAAACGTAGCGTTTTTCGCCCAGCTGCGTGCCTCCGCTGGCCTCTTTCGGGCTCTGGGGCCGCCAAACAATGATCCGCGGCTCCCGAGCTGACCCCCCCCAAAGGGGGCAAGAGGTCTGCAATCCAGAGCCCCCATGCAAGCAACCAAAGTTGTCTAGACATCGGAGGTCCGGAGGTCCGAAAAAAGGCCACGTATGCGCGGCATACCCTGTCTGCCCTTCGCGTTGCCCCCTCCTTTTTCCACGCATGGAGGAAGGGAAGGGAAGGTGGAGGGGAGTGGCGGGGTGGGAAGGGCTACAGGCAGAGGAGTACTGCAGGGAGGGAGGCGAAGAGGGGAGATTCCCCCCTTCACTGGGGATTTAGGACAATGGGAGGGTGTTTTCGGCGAGGGCAGGTGGAAGGAGAATGCGATGGCGGGGGGAAGCAGGCCAGAAAACGTGCGCGATGTCCATATGAGAGGCGCTTCCGGCGCAGGGAGCTGAGCTTACACGTGGCCATGCCTGGAGAGGTGGATGGGGGATGCTCGCTTCTGCGCAGGTGGTGTGATCCGAGAGGTGCCAGACCATCCTCGCAGAATCCTTCACCGCTGCTTGTTGCCAGGCTGCACCTGTCGGGGTCGGGTGCCTCTGCTCGGGCGAATCCTCGTCCAGTCTTGCACGTGCCGGTTGGCTTAGGGCACGCAGCTCCAGCTGGCTTCGCCTCCTCCTCGCCTTCCTCTGTTCAAGAGGGGAAAAAGCACACAGACACAATCGATCGTCGTTGCGCGGGGAGAGTCAGGGAGGAAGACGGCACGCACGGCGTGCCGTCGTCGGCTGCCGTCGTCGTCGTCGTCGTCGTCGTCGTCGTCGTCGTCGCCGTCCGTAGCCATTTTGGCTCAAGTCCGTAGCGTTTCGCTCAGGACAGAGTCTCTTGGCGTGGGGGAGCGACGGCCCCCGACCGCTCAGGTCGCCCCCCGCGGCGACACATTTCCCTTCACTGTACTGCGGTATCAGCCCGCACCGCTTTGCGTACCTACACCACGGCGGGCACGCCCCGCGGATGTCTCCCGATGGTGCACGAGGGCCTTTGGTCTCGAGTCGCGGTCAGCAGCGGCGTGCCTGGGCCCAGCCGTGGAACTGCAAGTCGTGCTGGAACAATCAGGGAGAGAGCTGGTGGAACCGGGCCGATCGACTTCATTGCAGCAAGTGCAACCTGCATAAGTCAGTCTGCTACGGTGGCCCTCGTACCTTGCCCACAGTCCCGGCAGTGCACGCGCAGCAGCGTGCAGCTTCGGGCAGCAGCGGCAAGGTCGAGCAGCAGCTCAAGCAATGCCAGGCAGAGTTGGAGAAGCTTCGTGCGCAGCTCGCTCGAGGGCCCCCGCCATCACCTCCAGACCCACGGGATGCAATGGAGGTGGACGAGGGGGGGGCCGACGGCGATCTCAAGCAGCAGCTGGCGGAGCTCAACTCGCAGATCGACGCTATCAAGGACGTTCAATGTAAGGAGGTGCAGCAGGCTTGCCAGCAGATGCGCGAGCGACAGGCGCGCTTGCGGCAGCGTGTCTCTGCGGCCAAGCCTCTGGACACACGCCTCAAAGAGCTCTCTTTCACGCATCAGCGGCTTTGTAAGAAGGCAGCGAAGCAGGAAGAGAACATTCGAGAGTTGGAGGAGAAGGTCAGGTTCGCCCAGGAAGCGGTGGAGCGGGCCAACAAGGAGCTCAGCGCCACCAAGAGTGAGATGGTCGAGATCGAGCAGCAGAGGCGCGAGTTGGTCGTTGCCTGCCCTCAGCCACCGCAGCCTGAGCGAGGGCAGGCGCAGTCGCTGCAGCAGGTCATCGGCGGGCTCCACGACATCTCCGTGGGCCAGCTGGGTGAGATGCTGCTGGGGTTCGGAGGGTCCGTGCAGTCGGCGCAGAAGCTGTACGATGCGGTCCAGGAGGTGCGTGAGGCGGAGCGCGTGTACCGCGAGAAGAGGGAGCAGGAGGCAGCAGCTGCGCGCGCAGCAGCCGAGGAGGCTGAAGCGGAGAGCTCTTCGCCTGCGGCAGCGAGCGCGCCTGCGCCTGCAGCCAGCCCAGCCGCCAGCTGGATCCCAGACTCCTCGGCGGCCGATGCTGACACGCTGCGTGAGTTCCTGGAGACCTGCAATGTTCAAGTACCCGAGGATGAGGATGATCTTCGGGAAGCGGCCAAGCGTGCAGGAGAGCAGATCGACAGCTTTGCCAAGAAAGCCAGAACGAGGACATAGGCTTGCCATTCCCTCGGTGATCAGGCTGTTACTCATTCTTTGTGCGATGGTTAGAGTTGTTACCGCTAACACGACGAGCCACGGGCCATTGGTCCGCATGCTGGAGTCCGACATCACGTCGCTGGCATTTGACAAGGAGTTGACGGTGTTCTGTATTCAGGAGCACCATCTCAGTGACAAGCTGGCCGACCACCAATCGAGGTTGGGGGCAGCAGGGTACCACGGGGTCTGGGCCAAGGCATTGGACACAGACAACGGTGGTACGACAGGTGGGGTGGCAGTGCTTTGTCCTAAGCGAGTTCAGATCACGGCGCCGCCACGGTGTGACGACGGGCTGCTGGTCCCAGGCAGAGCAGTGGCAGGCCATGTTCACAGTGCCGTCCGAGGCGGCTTTGTAGTGGTATCCGTCTATTTGCACGTAGATGACCAGATGGGGGAGAAGAATGTCGCGATCCTGGTGGATGTGGCGGCCTATCTCTTCCGTCTCAACGAGATGGGGATCGAGTGGGTTGTTGGGGGTGACTTTCAGATGGAGCCTGACAAGTTGATGTCGTGGGCCGCCGCATTCGGGGGCGTGGTGTCCGCCACATCAGATCCAACTTGTGTGCAGGCAGTGCCAGGCTCCACGATTGACTTCTTCGTGATAAGTGCTAACTTAGCGATCAGAACCACCCCAGCTGTTGTGCTCGAAGATGTGTGTCTCGCTCCCCACAAACCGGTTTCGGTCGGCATTCGAGGGGCTGATGTCAAGCTGTGGTGCAGAGTCGCGCGCCAGCCCAAGAGGATGCCAGTGGTTGCCAAGACAGGATGTGCGCGTTTCCCCAGGCGGTGGGCGCGTTTTCGTCAGCAGGTAGCCCAAGCCCGAGATGAAGAGGACCTCAGTGTCAGATGGGATGAGTTTCTTACGAAAGTTGAGCGTGAGCTTCTGGACCGACGCGATATTGTAGGGCCACAACGTTCTTTCTACGAGGGCTACGCTGGCAAGCACGAGGTGACTTGGAAGGAGCTCAGTTTCGTGCCGAAGAAGCGTGCGGTCCAGCTGCAGCCTGTGCAGGCAGCGTGGGCCACGGCGGCCAGGTGGGCCCGCCACCTGCGATCGGTCAGCCAGGCCCTGCACACGTTCGCGCCGAGGCTAGAGGTGGATGACGGCGACCAGGCAAGGCGTTTCCGACGTATAGCCAAGGTGCTGGTGGATGCCGACAGGTTCTGCGACCGTATCGCCAAGGTGGAGTGGGTGCACAAGGAGCTGGACCACCACAGTAGTGCTCTTTTTAAGGCTGGGCTGTCGGCCCTGGCCGACCCTTTCTTTCAGGATTTATGCGACCGCATCCTGGAGCGAGCGTCGCTCCAGGAGCCGGCCCACCTCGCCAGCAAGTCAGAGGACTGGCAACGATGGGTGCGAGAAAGTTTCTCAGGAGGAGCCCGCCAGGCCCACAGGTACTCTAGAGCTCGTGCTGTCCAGGAGGTCATTGGAGCCACCCAGAGAGCCCAGCCCTTTGAGCTTTCGGATGAGGTGGTTTCGGACTGGGGGCTTATTTGGGCCACTCACGGGTGCACCAGACCTGAGATCCCTGGGGGCGCCGAGTCTTGGGAAGAACTCCCTGAACTTTCGGTGGCTGACTTGAGAGCTGTCATTTTGAAGTTCCCTGTGTCCACGGCCGTGGGGTGTTGTAAAATACATCCTCGCTCGCTTCAGTACCTTTCAGACCAGGCCCTTGAGGCCTTCGCATCTTTGCTGCATCAATGCGAGCGTCGTCTCTGCTGGCCAAAAGACAGGATTGTGAGCAGGCTCTTCCGTCTGGCCAAGCCAGACGGGGGGCATCGTTTAATTGCGCTCCTAGACTCTTTCATCAGAGTGTGGGCGCGAGCCCGCAGGCCTATCAGCGAGGCCTGGGAGCGTGCCAATAGGACGGAGGAGTTCTGGGGTAGCGGGAAGGGGAGGAGTGCGAGCGATTCTGCCTTCGATTTGAACCTTTCCGCCGAAGTTGCCAAAGCAAAGGGCCTGCACTGGATCAGCGTGCTCCTGGACATGGCCAAGTGTTATGAAATGATCAAGCTTTCGGCTCTCTTTGACGTGTATCGGAGGGTGGGATTCCCCCTTCGATTAGGTTGGATGCTGATTCAAAGCTATGTGGCACCCCGTAGGATCGACGCATACGGGAGTTTGAGCGAGAGTTACGTTTCTTTTCAGGGCATTTTAGCAGGTTGTGCGCACGCCTGCGCCAACATGCTTGCAGTGCTGCTAGACCCTGTCAAAAAGATTGTCGCTAGGTATCCGTCTATTAAGCCGAGGGCCCTCATGGATGATATTTCCCTTCAATGGTGTGGTGAGACCGCCAAAGGAGGGGAGTTAGTCTTTGCTGCAACGCGAGAGCTGTGCCACCTCCTAGCCCCGATTGGTCTCCTTCTTCAGCCAAACAAGTCTGGGTTCCTCGCGAGCACGACAGCGGCAGAAAAAGAAGTTCGTTTGTCGGCTCGCATGATAGGGTTTCACAGCAAGGCTCATCTTCGCAACTTGGGCCATGATTTGTACGGTAGGCGTGTAATTCGCAAAGTTGAAAAAGCCAGGGTCGCCAAGCTCCAGGGGCGTCGGGCCAAACTTCGGGCCCTGAAGAAAGCCGCGGGGCCTAAGGTGGCCATGCTCTGGCGGACTGGGCTCGTGCCCTGTGGGGCCCACGGTGCGGCGGTCTCTGGGGTCTCGGATCAGGTCCTCAGAAGCCTGCGTGCAGTGGCGGCCGAGCTTGCAGGAGCTAGAGGCCGCATGCACGTCACGGCGTTTCTCAGTACGCACCGTGACGAGAACTATGACCCACTAGTCGATGCCACAGTGCCTCTTGTTTTTCGATACTGCTGCTGGGTCTGGGACCGTCGTGCTAGTGATGTAGATCTTTGGCATGCGTGGAACGCGGCGGCCTCACGGCTAGCCAACAGACCGCTCTGGAGGGATGTTCGAGGGCCCGTGGGAGCCGTCTTTTTGAGCCTGCTGCGTGTGGGATGGGCCCTTGTGGGACCGACCCATATTCGGACCGACCAGGGAGCTGTTTTGTCGCTTTGCCACGTTTCGCCTTGGGATTTAAAACGCCAGCTCATCGAGGGTATCAACAGGGCGCAGATGATTCAGCTTGTGTCGGCCATCCCCGAAGCTTCTGGCGAGGAGATTGTTTGGGGTCGTGCGCTGCGGGTCGCGGTAAACTCCGTGAGGGAACCTAAGAGGCGCGCGACTTTGAAGGCCTTGCTAGCAGGGGGGCTCTGGCCGCCAGCTCGGAAGTTTAGTCATGGTCTGGCTGATTCGAACCTCTGTCAGTTTTGCAAGCAGCAGATAGGAACGTTCGGCCATCACTGGTATGAATGTGAGGAGCTCTGGCGCCAGGGTGACGCCCCAGAGGCAGGGCCCGCATTGCCAGAAGAAAGTTTCAAGCGACGGCAGCTGCTCAAGGACTCGGCTCGAGGAATCCCCCCCGACTTCGATTCGGTTGAGTTGGTTTACGGTTTGCCGTTTCAGCCTGTGGTTTTGGAGCCAGTCCCGAGCGTGCTGCCTGTTTTTTCTTGGGGGGCCACCCACCTTCCTTGGGGAAAACGTGTTTACACCGACGGCTCGGGCCACGCCAACGGAGTCCCCGAGATGGCCCGCTGCGGCTGGGCGGTTGTCGAGATGTCGGCCCGAGGATGGCCGATCAGGGCCCTGTATGGAGGCCTCGCGGGACGGTGCCAGACGGTGCCGCGAGCCGAACGGCAAGCCCTCTTGGAAGCTTTGAAGGTGGCCCCCCCTGGAGCTGAGCTGGTCTCGGACCACCGCTCGGCAGTGATCGAGGGCAACAGCTGGGATCCAGCTCTGGCGATGGGAGCGTTCAAGCACGCGTCAATCTGGAGGCAAATTTTTAAAATCGTCGGATCGAAGGAACGACCTTCCTTCCGTTGGACCCCCGCCCATGGAGATCTGGACGAGATTTTGGAGGGCGGGTGGTCGTTTGTTGAGGCTGGTGTTTCGCGTGAGTCCGATCTCCTTGGGAACGGGTGGGCAGACTTTTTCGCGAAGATGGGTGCTGCTCAGATCCGAGCGGCCGAGAGTGCAGTCGAGGCAGTCAGAGTCGGCCTCAGCGAGGCCAAGCTGAATCTTGATTTTATTTCGCGGGCGGCCCAATTCGTGGCCGCGTCTTCGGTCCCCGAGCCGAGGCCGCCTGCCAGGCCGAGAAACTCCACGGCCCCTCCTTTGGCCCTGATGGCCCACGACCTCGAAACGATTCCGTCGGGAGGTGTGCGGTGCACATGGTGCCACAGTATCGCGAAGTCGGCAGGAGGCCGAGCCAGGCTTGAGCAGCCTAGCGCGGTCTGCAGGCCGACCGACTTGCATTTGTTTTTAGCTGCTGTCCGACACCACCGCCTCGGGGGCGTCCTCCCTAGGGCGCGAGGTGAGGCGGTGCGTCGAGCGTGGCAGGCCCTCGGCTTCGAGGGAGAGCAGGGTGAAGCTGTCGCCCCGCCGTCGGTCTTCCACTTCTTGCAGCACCAGGTCGCGGCTGTTGGCCGCTACCTGATCTGTCAACGTTGTGGGGCCCACGCGCTGATTGAGGCGCCGAGCTGGCGCGCCCTGCTTAAGACCTGCGCGGGACGCATGTCCAAGGACCAGCGGTGGTTCCTGGACCGTGTCTGTGCAGGGCGCGAGCCCCGATAGGGGCGAGCAAGGGTGGGCCGACCCTGGGGGTTAGCCCACCGCCTGCTTGCCCCTATCTGGGGCTCGTTCTTTCCTTGCGGGCGGTGCTGCACTGAGCACCCGCCCTTTCCTTTCTGTTGAGAGGCTTGCCTCTCGGTGCTCGCGGCCAGCGCCCGAACGGACGAGCGCTCGCATCGGCGTGGAACGTGGAACGTCGTCGTCGTCGCCGTTACCCTTGAGTCGGGCTTGTCCCTCTACAGGGGGGATATTCCCAAATAGTCAAAACACAGTCTGGGGACGATTTTGTTATTTTCCGTTTTTTTTTATTGTGTGTGTGTGTGTTTTTACAATTTGGGAGCATTTTTTGAGTATTTATTTTTCGCCCAAAACCCCCCTGTAGGGTGACAGGCCCGACCTAACGTTGCCCCCGTAGATCCGGCGTCGCGAGAAACAGAAGTGCAGCGCAGGGACAAGCATCACGACCGAGCCCCAGGCCCAAACTTGCTGCGGCACCCATCGAGCCGGATCGATCCGTGAGGGCCCTGGAGCCCGAAGCTGGGCGGAGGCGCCCAGGGTGAAGAAAGCTCCGACGGTGGGATCTCGGGGTCCCTTCTCTCGCGCGAATTCGGTTCTCCCGGCGCGCCCCTTCCCGAACAGGCGGCTCCATGCTGGGTCCCATGATGAAGCAGGGCGCCATGGAGGAGGCCTGGGCTCAGGCGTCGCGAAGGGTCGCCTCGCTTAGGGTGCAACTCCTGGGAGGTGAAGTTCAGCATCGGCGCCGGTACTGCCGTGGCCGAAAGCCCGCTTAATCCCGCCTGATCCATCCTGCTGATTTCTGCTTAATGCCGGGCTTCTTCCGGCTTGCAATCTAATCCTGGGCATAATTTGGCTTCATTAGGCTCAGTGGCCCCGCATTGGTTTCATAGCCCTTCATCGTTCTTGCGCAGACCTCCTCGCAGTTGCCTCTTAGCCGCCTTCTTCTTCGACAGCAGTTCATGGGAGCCCTCTATGTCCTCGAGCATCAGTTTTAAGGCGTACGAGCAAAGACAACGTGCCCATTCAGCGTCGTCAGCGTCGACTCACAGTGACGATTAGCGTGGATTCGCGTCGTTGACCGTCGGTTCGCAAGAGCCAGCAAGATGACACGGGAGACCCCCGCGAGTTGCCGCCGAATTCGCCCGCCACCCAGACGTCAGGGCGACGGTGACGACGGCGACGACCTTGCCATAGGGGGGGAGTTCGATGTCTGTTCATGGGAGCCTTGGGCGGCGACATTGGAACCAGCTTCTCATGCATGTGGACCGCATTTGGACCGCCTTTGGCCCTTCCTCGCGATCCTCGTCGCCCTTCCTGCTCCTCTCCCCCTCCTCGTTCTCTTCGTCTCACCTGTGAAGGGGCGGAGGGGTCCACGTCTGGTCTCAACCTTGGCAGCGCCAGGGGCCACGCAGGCTCGTAGCCCGGACACCGAATCGCAGTCGCCTTCGTCGTTGCCGTCGTGCCGCCGCTTGCACGGCGTCGCTGTCGTCGTCGGCGGCGGCGGCGTCGTCGTCGACGACGGCGTCGGCGTCGGCGCTGGCGCTGTCGTCGTCGTCGTCGGCGGCGGCGGCGTCGTCGTCGGCGCCGGCGTCGGCGTCGGCGCTGGCGCTGCGTCGTCGGCGGCGGCTGCGGCGTCGTCGTCGGCGACGGCGCTGGCGTCGGCGCTGGCGCTGCGTCGTCGGCGGCGGCGGCGGCGTCGTCGTCGACGACGGCGTCGGCGTCGTCGACGTCGGCGCTGGCGCCCTCGGGCGCCCTCGCGCGCCCAGGAGGGCGGCATGCGGCCCCCGATGCCCATGGGCGTGCGCCCGCCGCTCGGCGCCACCATGCAGGACCGGTGGCGGGGGGGTCGGCCTGCCTGGGCGGAAGGACGAGGGGGTGGAGGAGGCGGAGGAGGAGGACGAGGAGGAGGGAGGAGGAGGGAGGAGGAGGGGGGGAGGGATGGGAGGGAGGGAGGGACGGAGGGAGGAGGGGGAGGAGGGGAAGGGAAAGAGGAGGTGGAGGCAGAGCGCGCTTAGACGCTTGTGGGCCCTGCGGACGGTTAGGGCGGAGGAGGAAGAGGAGGAAGAGGACGAGGAGGAACAGTGCAAACCCAAGCCTCATCAACGATGTTGCACTAAGCCCTTCCTCCAAGCGCTCTCTTCACAGGCCTCTACAAGGATTCGTTTCCACTGAGGGAAGTGCCCCGTTAGAAGACCACCGGGTCAACATATTGGAACGGGTCAGACCGAACACCATACTTGGAACTTCGCCGCCGCGAATCAACCTTCTGGTCGTGTCTTCACGATCCTGAAGCGTGCCAGAAGGCCAATCCTGGGAACTCAACACCGCGAATTAACATACCTGTTGCGCACAGACAGTCCTAACATTCTCCAAAACGCCATTTCTGGGACGTTAACCATGGGAACCCTTGAAGCTCTTGCGAATTTTGGCGGCGAGTGTGCGCGGCGTTGGAGCGAGAACCACATTTTGAAGACAACACCCCATCCGCGAATTTATTGCACTGTTGTAAGACGAGTGTGCGCGGCGCTGCGACGGCAGCCACATGGAATGGAGGAATAGGAGCACATGGCATGGAGGAGAAGGAGGAGGAGGAGGAGGAGGAGGAGGAGGAGGAGGAGGAGGAGGAAGAGGAGGCAGAGGAGGAGGGGGAGGAGAAGAGAAGTGGGGGCGCGGGGGGGACAGGTTCACCCATAGAGGGAAAAGTCAAGGCTGGAGAGAATGAGCATGGGCGGAATTTGGGGAATTCGGCGGATGAGGCAACAGGACGTGGAGGAGGGGTGGGAGGAGGAGGAGGAGAGGAGGAGGAGGAGGAGGAGGAGGAGGAGGAGGAGGAGAGGGGAGGAGGAGGAGGAGGAGAAGGAGAAACACGAGGAGGAGAAACATGAGGAGGAGGAGGAGGAGGAGGAGGAGGAGGAGGAGGAGGGAGGAGGAGGAGGAGGAGGAGGAGGAGGAGGAGGAGGAGGAGGAGGAGGTGGAGGAGGTGGAGGAGGAGGAGGAGGAGGAGGAGGAGGAGGAGGAGGAGGAGGAGGAGGAGGAGAGGAGGAGGAGGAGGAGGCGGAGGCGGAGGAGGGGGAGGAGGAGGAGGAGGAGGAGGAGGAGGAGGCCGAGGAGGTGGAGGAGGAGGAAGAGGAGGAGGCGGAGGAGGAGGAGAGGACGAGAAGGAGGAGGACGAGCAGGAAAAGGAGAAGGAGAAGGAGGAGGAGGAGGAGGAGGAGGAGGAGGAGGAGGAGGAGGAGGAGGAGGAGTCGGAGTCGGAATCGGAATCGGAGTCGGAGTCGGCGTCGGAGGAGGAGGAGGAGGAGGAGGAGGAGGAGGAGAGATTGAGGAGGAGGAAGGGGAGGAGAAGGAGGAGGAGGCGGAGGAGGCGGAGGCGGAGGCGGAGGGGAGGAGGAGGAGGAGAAGGAGGAGGAGGCGGAGGAGGAAGAGGAACATGAGGATCATGAATACGAGCACTGGTAACGAGGACGAGGTGCAGGAGGAGTAGGGGGAGGAGGATGGTGAGGATGAGGAGGAGGAGGAGGAGGAGGAGGAGGAGGAGGAGCCAGCAGTGAACGAGCTGAAGGAAGAAGGTGAGGAACTGGAGGAGGAGGATGAGCGGGAGTTGGACGAGCAACAGGACAAGGGACGGCATGATCAGAAGGAACATTCGGCGGCGAGCGAGGGGGGGAAGTGAGAAGGAGAAGGCCTTCTCAGAAGGTTCGGAAGTCCCCCGGTCTTCTGAGAAGTTTTCTAAGCCTTCCCTGAAGACAGAAAATACTTCTCAGAAGGCGCGAGGGCTTCTGAGAAGTCCCGCCGCCTTCTGAGAAGGCCTTCTCCTTCTCATTTCCCCCCCTCGCTCGCCGCCAAAACATGACGTCGGCCGAGGAGGGGCTTGAGGAGGAGGAGGAGGAGGAGGAGGAGGAGGAGGAGGAGGAGGAGGAGGCGGGGGAAGCAGGCGGAAGAGGCACGAGGGAGGGGGGCTGGGGCAGGAGGGGGGTTCAGGGGCGGGAGGAAGAGTGAGGAGGGAGTGCAGGGACGAGGGTGAAGAGGACGGGGACGAGGAGGCCGCCGGGGGCTTCGACATCAATCGAAACGTGACGACGCGGACCCCGAGCGCGTCTTCCTCCTCCTCCTCCTCCTCCTCCTCGTTCTCCTCCTCCTCCTCTTTCTCCTCCTCCTCCTCCTCCTCCTCCTCCTTCTCCTCCCCACTCAGTCGGATCGGTCCGCTCGGTTGACTAAAGCAGGAGGTTTGATATCAGCCATGTCACGTCCATTGTCACGTTCAGTGTCCTCTTGACGGTGGTATCGCTGAGAGAACTGCGTGAGGTGCGAGTGGAACGATATACCCAGCAAGATGGACAATCCATGCGTGCACTGTGCCCACGAGGTCAAGATCTATAGACCCAAGGGCGGCAAAACACCGCCATCACGTCGGGCTTCGGGGGGAGGCGGTGCGTCGGGTCACCTTCGTTGACTGGGTCTACGAGTCGCTTGGCAAAGCCGAGAACACCAGCCGTGAACGCAGCCAGATTGTATTCGTGATCATCTCATGAACGCGCTGAAGATTACGAAGGATGAGGATCTTGCAAAGTTCCTCGAATTGAGGGTGGAGTCTCTTTCGAGCAGCGGCGCAGACCAAGGCGGACTCCGCCTGGCGCGACGCCAACCATAAGCACGACCAGGCTGTGGCCAGCAGAGGCTGCGCTCCGCCTTGTTTGTGGCCGAGAGCATCGCGGCCGCGGCGGCTGTCATCTTTGCCAAGGCCGAGATCGCGCGCAAGGTTGCGGCCCACTCGCTCGCGTGGGCCGAGGGTGTTGCAGCGGCGCCCGAGGCCATCCATGCGAACGACAGGAGGTATGTGGGACAAGTCCATCTTCCACTACGTCGGGGGCTTGGAGGTGGAGGAGTCCGAGAAGAAGGAGCTGCACACCATCTACGAGCAGCCCGCCACCATGCAGGAGGCCTTCGCCACCGAGTCGTCGGAGCTGAAGGATTTACTAGCCAATGCCGCCAAGGTGCACGACGCCATCGACCAGCGGATGGCCAAGACGCGCCAGTCCAGCGACGGGGGCGACAAGGCCACAGAGCCGTAGGCGCTGCCAGCCGGTGGCGAGAGTGGCCCCGAGGGTGCTGGGGGTGCCGCGGAGGCCAGCGCTGCAGCAGTTGAGGAGCGCACAGCCGAGGAGCAGGAGGCGGTCGATGCCAAGATCCGGGCGGAGGCGGCCAGGCTGTCGGCGGCCGAGTTCGCGGCTGCTGAGGCGGCGACGGATGCGGCGTCAGGCAAGTCATGCGCAGGTGCTGCCGCCGGCCCCGAGGCCCCTGCGGGGTCCATACCTGTCGGCGCTTGACGGGTTGCGCTTGGCAGCGAGTCCAGCGGCGAGACGGCTGACGGCCAGGCGCCAGCTTTGTCCCAGGAGAAGGGCGCCCAGGATACCTGCAAGACCTTCCCCACCTTCTACGCCAATGTCACAGCCCTGGGGGATCAGGCTTGGACGTATCTTTTTCGCAGCTGTGCTGATCGCCATCATGGAGGATGCGTCGAGACTCACCTGCCCAAGTCGAGTTTACGCAAGAGAGATCTGATGTCGCGTGAGCAGCAGCGGCGTACGATTGCGGGCCCAGCTCGGGGTACTGAACACCACCGATCGGCAGCTGCAGTCGGGCGCGCCACATGGGGGACGAGATCAGTTCCGCCAAGAAGCACTTGCAGGTGTCCAGCCTGGGCACATCTTAGCCGAGGCCGTCGAGGCCCCGGGGTCCGAGGCAGCGGGCGGCTTCGTCGCGTCGGTCGTCCAGTGCCAGGGTTTCGCTTCCATCTTTTCTTTGTTCTGCGTGCGCTGCTCCATCCGTGTGCTGGGGCGCGACCTTGCAGGGGCGCGCTGCCCATGTTGCAAGTGCCGTGGTTGGTGCTCGCAGATGAGAAGTTCGCGCCGCGCGAGCTCGACAAGTCGGGCTCTCTTCAATGAGTTCGTGGACGTGTGCTTGTTTTTCCTGTTACATTTCGGTGTCTCATGGGAACTGAAGGCGCGCTCATCGATTGCGCTTTCATGCCCGAGGCGATGGCGCCGTGCACTTTAGAATGCCGGGCCGTGCTTGATTTGCCCTTGCGCACTCGCGTTAGCATCGTCGCAGTGGTCGAGAGTAGTGGCGATGAGCTGGTCGCTCGTCGTCTCGAGGCTCCAGCGCGTCTGCCGCAGGCGAGTGGGGCCCGCGCGCTGCCGCAGAAAGGATGTACATCCCCCCGAGCTTAGGCTGAGAGAGCTCTCCCGTCTGCTGCTGCCGCTGAGCGTCGCTCGCAGTTTGTTCGCAGACATATTCGGTGATTGCGTCGTTCGGGGTCAAGCCGGCGAGGTTGACGCAGCGGTTTCGACAGATGATGCATCGGTAATTGACGGGTGGCCTGAGGAACAGCCCCCGTGGATCCACGGGTCGAGCACCTGTCCTCGCACTGCCTGCGCGCCGTCGGGCGATGTCGAACCCGGTGGTGCTCAGGGGGGCACTGTCGAAAACGATGCGCCGCCGTCGCCGTCGCAGCATTGCGCGCCAGCAGTCCAGGATCCACTACGGCTGTCTGGTGGAGTCGGCGAATTCTCCCCCCGTCTCAGCGACCGCGCGCCCAGCCAGCTCGAGAAATGTTGGCGAGCCAGTCGTTCTTCAATGTGTTCTCAGCGGTGCGCAGAAGAAGATGTGTCTATGTTGTTTCTGTCCTCTGTAGCATTCTGGCTCAATCCCGAGCCCGTTCCTTTTATGTGTCCATGGTGGTTTCCATGGGTCAGAGGCGTTGAGAAAGCTGTTCTTGCCCACCACGGCATCGAAGAGCAGGCTGGTCCCAGTGGAGGCGCTGGCTGCAAGTTCGCGGTCGAGGAGCCCCACCAGTCCACCGAGGCGCGGCAGGCCGCCTCGCGGGGCCATGTGGCGTGCAGGCGGAGGCGGGTGGCGACCTCGCTGGGGCAAGCGCTCAAGCGTCGTCAACGGCAGAACGACAATGGGGAGTTGGACAACATTCAGCATGCTTGTCGCCAGTTTGTGCGCGATCGGCTCAGAGGCGCGCGCAGTCTCCTCCTGCCTGTCCGCGTCGGTGGCGACAGGAAGCGGGCCGCGGCGCTGCTCAACGTGGCCGCCGTGGTCGACCCAGTCCTCGTCCCCTTCCGCGATCGGGCTGTTCGGATTTCGAAGCGGAGACAGATGCGATCGGTCCATGAATCGCTGGCGGAGTTTCAGGAATGAGTCGTGGAGCAGGTCGTTGTGGGGCGGCTTCGCCGCGGCAAAAAGAGGGGCCACTGCCGGCGTTGGAGCTATGCGAGGGCTCGAACGTCGCTGCGCATCCCATGGGCACCCGGGGCAGCAAGGCGCGGCGTTGGCAAGGGTTGTGGGTCCTTCGCCCGCTTGACTCGGATCGCGCGCAGGGGTCTTTCGAGGCGGCGCGCGCGGCGGCTGAGCTGGGACCGATGGAGCCCATGATCGAGAGGGACATCCAGCGATCGGGTCGCGCCGTGAAGGGCAACGCTGGCCCGGGCGCGGATCGGGCGTCGCCGGTCGCGCGGCTGCCGTCGGGGGCGCTCGTGGAGATGGCCGGGCTGCTCAATTCGGTTTAACGGACTTTGGCATGGCCGCGCCAGACGCAGCCCATCATCGGCAAGCTCTTGCCGAAGAAGCTGAGCGGCGATCGCTCCATCGGTCTCGGTGCCCTTTCATCGCAGCTGGAGTCGTGGAATGAAAATGGGTGCTGAAGCGTATCGTCGGTCCGATGGGCTGCTCCCGTTGGCAACGTCGCACCATGAATGTGATCAAGCTTTCTGGTTTGGGGGGCTCTTTCCTCGTGCGTGGGCCGAGTTGGCTCTCCCGTCTTTGCGGGGGGCTCGGTGTGGTAGCGGAATGTTCATGAACGATGTTGCTGACGACATCCTCGGACTAGGGTCGATGTCGCAACCGGTGGTTTACTTCGGGACGCATGTTTCGACGTGTCGGATGCGGTCTTGTTGCTGTGTACAGCGGGCGGGATCTGACCATTCAAGGAGCGGTGTTGGGCCCGCTGCCTGGCGTACAGGCGGTCCCCAGAGTTGAGTTGTATATTTTGTGGATGACCCTTCAGTTGACGGCCGACCGCCTTGCGTATATCGCAGGCAATCGGTCAGTCTACGACGGATGGTGCGGTAAGTACTACCTTACACCACGAGGTGATTTAATCGAGCTTTGGGTTCGGAGAGTACGTTGTGCTGTCATTTGTCAATTCCCACTTGACGTTGTAGGCGGCGGCGGAGTCGCCAGCTCCGAGTTGGCTCGTGATAGGGAACGCCATGGCCGACGTCTTGGCAGGCGACGCGGTTGCAGCAACACTTTTCGCTGAGGCAGAGAGGGCGGCCCGTGCGGGCCAGATCGAACACCGTGCTTTCCTGGTGCGGATGGGGCTGCTGCGAGCGGCCATCGACGCGATGGCGGCGGAGGAGACCCTCGCGGGGGCTCTGAGGGCGCAGCAGCGGATGCAAGGAGGTGAATGTGGGCGGCAGCGTTTCCTCCTCCCTCCTCCTCGTCCCTCCTCCCTCCTCCTCCTCCTCCTTCTCCTCCTCCTCCTTCTCCTCCTCCTCCTCCTCCTCCTCCTCCTCCTCCTCCCCCTCCTACTCCTCCCCCTCCTCCTCCCCCTCCTCCTGCCCAGTCGTGGCCCCCACGGTGCCCCGAGGCTGTGTCCATCCTGTCCAGTTCCCACGCATTGGACGAGTCGGGGCGTCGGCGCTGCAGGTGTAGGGGTTCTGCGTCGATCTCGGAGACCCGTCGCTGGCGGGCGCCGGCGTGTTTCAAGCTTGTGGCGATCGGCAGTGCGTTGAGAACCCTTTCCCCAGAGTGGGCGGAGTTGCGCATCGCTGGGGGGTGGGTGCGTGGGTTTCAGAGGATGAAATCTGATCAAGACGTTGACGTCTGGTTTTGTGCTATGTGCGGAATGTTCGGGGACTTGAAGCTTCTGGGATTGGGCAGGGTGTGTTCAGAAAAGGCCACCCCGACCAGAGCTGCATACCTCAATCGAATTCAGAAAAGGACTGTGGCCTAATAGTGAAATTGCCGTTGAGAAGGCAGGCGAACACTTAAGGGGCTCCCGTGCTGAGGTTGGATCTTGGACACTGTCCTGGGACTCTTCTTCCTCCTCCTCCTCCTCCTCCTCCTCCTCCTCCACCTCCTCCACCTCCTGTCCTCCTCCTCATCCTCCTGTCCTCCTCCTCTTCCTCGTCCTCCTCGTCCTCCTCCTCCTCCTCATCATCATCCTCCTCCTCCTCAGCCTCCCCGTCGGCGGAGGGAACGCGCGATCCGCCGCAGGGCGCGCCCACGGGCGCAGATGATCTGGGTGGCTGGCCGTGCGCAGCCCCGCGGCTCGCCTCGGGCCGCTCGCTGGGCCACTGCCCCGACGGCCTTCGTTGCCGTCTCGTCCTCGTGCCCTCGACTTTTCCGCTCCTCCCCTGCCTCGTCCTCGCTCTTCTTGCCGCCTCCTCGGCTCCGCCTCGGCTCCGCCTCGGCTCCGCCTCCGCTGCCCCCCCGCGCTCTGCTCCTCGCCCCTCCTCGCTGCATCCTCCGCTCCGCCTCGGGCTCTGCCTCGTCGCTCCTCCTCCTTCGGCTCCTCCCCCACCTTTCTGCGCGCTCCTCCTCGCCGCCTCGGCTCCGCCTCGGGGGCTCCGGCGCGGCTCCTCCTCGCCCTCCCCCCTTTTTCCTAAGCGAAGGCACCCGCCCTACACGCCCCCGACCACCATGTGTTTGGGGAGGCTGGGGAGGAGAAGCCGCGAGCGAGATGCCGCGCTTCGGCATCGCTCGGGCGTGCGCAGAGTTCTCGACGAGGGCAGCGCCAGAACATCTGGACCATCCAGAGGCATCCTTGATCATGTGGCGAACCAGCAAAGCACGGGCGACCGCAGGGCCACGCGGGGGAGCTCCTTCCACCGCCGCCCCGAAGACCCCCTTCGAGAGCACCGCCCGGGAGGCCTGGCTGGGAGGGGCCACGGGGGGGCCCGAGGAGGGAACCCAACGGTGTCGGCACGACTGGGGGAGGCGGTCGGCACCGAGGTGCGTTCCCCAGGGCTCCGGGCCCCGGCTGCCGAGGGGGGGGAACCTTCGAGGGAGCGGCCGCCCGCACGTCGAGGGGCCTCGAGGAGCGTCGCATCCAATCTCGCGCCCGTCCCCTCTGCCAGGGGTGACCGCCGCCGTCGGGTCGAAGATATTCAGGCGGTTGTCTTCCCACGGGGCTCCTTCCCGCAGTGAAAGCACAGATCTTTCTGGGATCCAAGAAGTGGGGGAGCTTGGTGGGAGGGATTATAGTCGAACATCGTTGGTGCGTCTTTTGTGTGCACTGGTCCCCCTCATCATCGTCGGCGTCATCAGCATCGTCATCGTCATCGTCATCATCATCACCACCATCATACCTCGTCGTCGTTGTCGTAGTCATCAGCAGTATCATCAGCAGCAGCAGTATCATCCTCACCACCGGCAACAGCATCATGAGCATCATCAGCAACAACATCGTAATCAGCATCAGCATCGTCCTCAGCATCAGCATTAGCATTCAGCATCGTCGTCATCAGCATCAGCGCCAGCGTCAGCGTCAGTATCATCATTATCCCCATTTTTGTCCTCCTCATCATCATCGCCATCATCGTCGTCGTGGTCATCGTCATCGTCATCGTTTCCGTCATCATCACCACCACCACGACCACCATCACAATCATCATCATCATCATCACCATCATCAGCAACAGCATCGTCATCACCATCATCATCATCATCATCATCATCATCATCATCATCATCATCATCATCATCATCATCATCATTGTCATCAGCAGCAGCAGCAGCAGCATCATCATCAGCAGCATCATCATCATCATCATTCCTCTCATCCTCCTCCGCCTCCTCCACCTCTTTCTCACGGCTCGTCGTCGGAAAGGCCGCCCCGTCGAGTGGCAACTGGCAGACGACCGCGCCCGTCTCTAGCTTTTTCCTCTTGCAGCTAAATGTGGCACCCTTTGCGATCAAGGGGCATGACAGTCTGTGTGCACGTGTACACCACCGAGCTGCAGCAAATAGCAACAGTAAGCGAAAGTGCCAGCTGGGCCCATCAGAAGATGCGGGCTTGGATTCTACATCATACCCTTAGCGTTCAGAGAGAGCGCGGGAGGTTGCCGTTCTTTATAAGAGGCTCGCTCTCTTCCGCCGACCCCCAGATGAGAGTCTCACTGCACGGGTGAGACCGTGCTTGTGTTGGGATGGTGTGTGGGCGTTTTGGGTGGGCGGGAACATTGAGGTGCAACCATTCCAGCCGGGTGTAGTGAACAGTGGGGAACCGATCCCAGCCCCACAATTATGGATTTTACATGTCAGCGTTCTGAATTTACGGCGGATGAGCGTAAGTGTAGGCGCCCTGTCGGCGAGACCATTGCCAGCTGCCGCAGGGGGGCCCCGCGCGCCCGGCGACGTCCTGGGCCCGCTCGACGCGGCCGCGCCCGCGCCAACATTCCCAGGACCGCGCGTGCCACGGGTGCGGCATGCAGTTTGAGGCGACGGCGGCGCTGTCCCTCGCACGGCAGCGCCGCTGGCCCAGCCGAGGGCCCCGCGCCCGCCTCCGTCGCCCCCTAATAACCTTTCCGACGGAAGAGTTTAGTTCGGGAGCGTCTATTTTTTTGTGCTTGTATAGACACATTTTCTGTTTGTATCAACTTTCGGGGGCTCTGCCCTGCGAGGTTGTCTGCTTCGGAGAAGTTTCTAATGATTCCATTTTGAGTTTAGATATGCTGTTTTCCGCATGGTGCCTCAAATTTGTTTGGGTGGATCTAAGCTTTTCGATGCGCGCCCGTGCGGGGCGGGCCCTGGGCGCCGCCTGGGGCTCTTGCCACCGCTGCCAAACGCTGACGCGCCTTTCGGGTTTTGCCCTGACACGAGCGCGCGGATGTCCACAATGGTTTTGGGTACTGACCGCGTGCCAGCACCGGGAAACGCCGAGCTCAAACGCCAATGAGCATAGCAGCAGTGCGTCGATCGCATGGAAGTGCGCGGCGTTGTCATTGGCTGACCGTCGAGCAGTTTCCGCTTGCAGTTCGCGCGTCGTTTGTCGGTACCATTGGTCCACAGTTTCTCATGTGTGTGTGTGTGGGGGGGGGGGGTCAGGGGTCGTTTTTCATGTTTTCATGTAGTAGTGAGGAGGAGGAGGAGGAGGAGGAGGAGGAGGAGGAGGAGGAGGAGGAGGAGGAGGAGGAGGAGGAGGAGGAGGAGGAGGAGGAGGAGGAGGAGGAGGAGGAGGAGGCGGAGGAGGAGGAGGAGGAGGAGGAGGAGGAGGAGGAGGAGGAGGAGGAGGAGGAGGAGGAGGAGGAGAGGAGGAGGAGGAGGAGGAGGAGGAGGAGGAGGAGGAGGAGGAAGACGAGGACGAGGAGGACGAGACGAGGACGAGGAGGAATACGAGGAGGAAAAAGCAGCGCGGTAGGGTACCGCTGCTCTTTTCCCAGGGCTCCTCCCGGCCGCTGGCCCTCCGCGGGCGATGCCTCGCTGGGCGCCCCCCCCGCCCCGAGCGCTCCGCGAGGAACAGATGCGCCGGCACGTGGACGGCCGCATGGGCGCCGCCCTCGGCCGGCCGGTCCGGGCCGGAGGACGACCAGGTGTGCAAACACAGGTCTGTGTCGTTTCCCGCCCTTCCTCCGAAACTCGAGCCAGTAGCCTCCTCCTCCTCCTCCTCCTCCTCCTCCTCCTCCCCCTCCTCCTCCTCCTCCTCCTCCTCCTCCTCCTCCCTCCTCCTCCCTCCTCCTTCCTTTTCCTCCTCCTCCTCTTCCCCTTCGTCGTCGTCCTCCTCCTCCTCCTCCTCCTGCGGGGTCGTCGGGACCGGCCATCCCCCCACCCAGGGGCGGTCTCCCCTGACCTGGGGGCGATCAGACAAGCTGTCTGCAGAAACAGGGGGGGAGAGAGAGAGGCCCTCCGGGGGGCGACGTGGGCCCCTGCGGCCCCTGGCGGTGGCTCGCGGCGTGCGCGGGCTGCTCGTCGGGCTCCACCCCGTGCTCCCGCCCCCCCTCCCTTGCCATCGGCAGGGTGGCGTGAGGGCTTCTCCCCTCCCACCAAAGGGGCTCTCCTAAGGGGGCCACATGCGAACCCTACCCCTACCCCCCACGATTTCTGAGGGGGAGGGTGGGGTTCACTTCGCTCGGGAGCTCCCGGACGAAGTGACCCCCCCCCGTCTGAAATCGTGGGGGTGGGGGTAGGGTTCGCATGTGGCCCCCCCTATGTCCTCCTGCTTGTTCTCTTGCTCTGCTTGGGGCCTCGCCGTTTCATCCCTTGTGCGCGTTAGCGTCGTGTTTTCGCTGTCTTCGGTGAGGTCCCGTGATGTTTTACCAGACAACAAGCAAATCTTCCTTCTTGCCGTCACGTTCTGGCGCTACCGCGGTGTTGGTGAATGCAGGTGATGTCGGTACGATCGATTTCTGTTCGGAAGCGATGGGCACAACGCCCAGCAGCATTTTTTGTTCATGTTGAACAAGACTCGCTCTCGGTATCGCCGCGGACGTTGTTGATTTGAGGCAGAAGGCCCGATGCCCAACATCGGGTTGCTTTGTCTTGGCTCGTGCCTTCTCGCTCCTCTGTGTGCCTGGCTGATTCGGCCGCCGCGCGCGGCCCTGGCTGACGCTGCGGGCCAGTGAGGCTCCCAGAGCTTGCGGCAGAGCAAACACAGGACAATCGGCGGTTAAAGGACGGGGCCCTGAGCGATGGGGCCCAGAGGATAGGAACAGCCCATCCTTCAGGGTCTCAGCTCTGAATAGGCAGTGTAGAAGCCGGAATCCACGAGCTTCGTTTGCAGGTGAGCGGTTACAAGCAGGTCCTGGCTGGTGCAGCGCCGTGTCGCCAGCTTGCCGCTCTGCGGTGATATCAATATGTCTATACCGTGCTGTGGGGATACGCGCGCATGCACATCGTGACTGTGCTCATGACCACAATCATATATATATATAGAATGCACAGATGCATGTGTATGTATATACGCAAATGTGCGTTTGCTTGAAATTATGTGTTATGTGTATGTAGACTTCTGGTGGCCTTCGGTTCATCCCGCTACCGTGCCTTGGATGTAGGTCGGAGGCCTCTGGATGTCTGTGGTATTCTTTTGAGGATCTTGTTCGGAAGCCTC
This sequence comes from Prorocentrum cordatum, assembly GCA_963575745.1. Classification (NCBI taxonomy): domain Eukaryota; class Dinophyceae; order Prorocentrales; family Prorocentraceae; genus Prorocentrum; species Prorocentrum cordatum. The sequence continues at coordinate 117,951 of CAUYUJ010018113.1, forward strand.
CTGGAAATGGTGTTGGGGTGTCTTTGGGGACGCTCGTCCAGCAGTTCCCCGTCCTCGATCCTCACAGGGCGACTGGTTCGCAGGCGGCTTCGCGCCCCCCATCCCCGAGGTCCCCTCCCACAACAGCTGCCGCTCAGAAGACAACCACAAGATCGGGGATGCACCCACAGGGGGGCTATTCGGACGCACCGCCATCGAGGATTAACGACACCCGCTGGGCCCTAAAATTATGGCCTGATCGCAACCCGACAAGATCCTACCCGCTATTTGGTGGCCACATGTGCTTTCGCGCTTGGCACCAGCGTGACGTGAGTTCACAAGTCAGTTTCATCGAACGAGGTTTTGTTTCAGTTCGATTCGCCAGTCGAAGGCCCTGGAAGGACCGTGGGATGGATTGAGGAGGAAGGTTTCGGTGACAGTTCTCGCACGTGTTTGGAGTAACGGTTATGCTGGTATCCATAGGTTTTGTTGAAATGTGTTCGGGAGTTACCGGGTGCCCCTGGGGGGGAAAAGGGAGGACAGAAGAGACGGAGGTCCCTTCCTCTTGCCTCCCGTACCCCCCCCAGCCCCCATCCCCCATTCCCAGACCTCCAACGCCTAGACCCTTTCAATACGTGGCCTCCTGGATGTGCCGACCCCTCCCCCCAGGGCAAGTGCGTCACCCCTCCGCCTCCACCCTCGTCCTCCTCCTCCTCCTCCTCCTCCTCCTCCTCCTCCTCCTCCCTCTCTTCCTCCTCCCCTTCCCCCCCACAGGAGTGCTCCTCATCCCTCTCCTCCTCCCTGGCCTGGCCAGGGCCTCCCTCCCTCGAGCCCCGACATTGACCCGATCCCCTGCCGAACTCGTGCCGCGCACTTCCCTTCCCCCCTTCCTGTCCGAAGGGCATCCGGCGGCCGAGAGAGCACGACCCAGGGAAGGTGTACCTCGCGCCACTTGGCCGAGGGGTGGCATGCGTCGTGGTGCCAGCGTCTCTAGGCGCGGGCCAAGCTCAGAAGCCGAGTTCTGAGGCTCGGACGAGATTGCAGCAGAAGTCTTCAGCAGTTCGCAGGAGTTGTGCATGCCGATGCCGATGCCCATCCTCAGTACGCATTCAAGTTTTTGGGCCCCTCTACAGGGGGAAAAGTAAAATAGTCCGGGGACGATTCTTTTGACAATTTTCTAGTATTTTAGGGCATTTTTAGAGTATTTTTAATTTTTCGTGTGAAATCGGCCTGTAGGGGGACAGGCTCGACCTAAACCCAGACCGCGATGGCACGGGTACGGATCTGCTCGCCGCTCGTGGCCAGCGGCAAGTTGTCGTCCGAGGTGGCTCCAGGGCCCGAAGAGGCCTCCGGAGGGTCGAAGCCGAGGAAGAGGAGTGCCAGGATTGGAGGCATCAGTCTGCCGGAAGGCTTGGCGCCTGGCCGCGTTCTGAGTTGCGGGCGTCGCGTTGCACTCTGCGGCCCTCTCCCGCCCCGCCGCGTCTTCAGAAAAGCCAAGCCGGAATTGCCAGCAAGCGCGTTTCGGGTCGTCTGGATGCCACCCATCGAGTCTGGCGTCTGAAGTCTTGCCTGGAGTCCCTCGGGGGCCCGCACTGTTTCCCCTACCATCCACCCCCCACGCAAGCAAAGATGCCGGGGCCAGGCGAAGAAAATCAGCTTCTGGGAGCTGCGGGGGCACTCCGTGTGCATCCCTGGCACCTGGTGCAGTCAAGGCCTCGACTACCTGCTCTTGCGCCTCGTTTGGGGCTTTGGGGTTTCTTTTTGGCCAGGGAGGGCCGTGGTACTCGCGCGCGCGCGCCCCGCGCAGCGCGCCAGCAGGGCAGCCAGAGGCCAAGATTACGAGCCCTTCCCTCGCCCTCGCTTTGCCCTCATACCGAGGCCTCGGGAATGTCGTTTTTTTTTTTTTTGTTTTTTTTGTTTGAATTTGGCGTGCGCACAAGGTCACAAGGGGGTGGCGCGGGGCGGGGTGGCCCTCGAAGAAGGCGGGGCCTTTCTTTGCAGGCAAGGGCTTTCTTGGAAGTGCCCGGAGGCGTCTACGAATGCTTCTTAGGGAAGGCTGGTGGGCTTGTAAGAAGGCCTCTGCTCTCTCAGAAGCTCTCCCGCCCTCTTGGAAGGCCGCCCCCACGGTTTTTCGATGACCATTCGGGCACAACTCCGTCGAGATGCTGTTCCAGACGCTGCGAGGCCTGGGTAGATCGGCTCAGGCGGGGACGTATCGACCCCCAACCGCTCAATGGATCGCCGATAGGGGCCCGATGGCCCGATAGCCTATCCCTCCCAGGACCATCTCTCGGGGAGCCGATATATCGGCGATGCATCGCCGATTCAAGCTCGAAGTTTCCCCTCTGATCTGCTCCCCCCTCTTCGTTCCGCCTTACCTGGGATCCCTCCCCGCCCGCCCAACAGCCCTGCGACCACTTAAGAACCCCATTCCTGCAGATTCAATCGGCGCTGGGGCATCGGACACCCCCGCTGGTGTTCACTTGTCTTCAGACAGTCTTCAATTCCCAGACATCAGATGTCCAGCCTTTTTCATTACGGGATTTCCGGAAGTCCGGATCCCTTCCCATGGACCGGTTCTTCATCCCAGGTGGTGTGTTGACGGCCCCGAGGCCCGTCAAGAGCCCCCCGGGGCGGGAACCGGCCCGAACCCTCCCGTCCAGATGTTGGCCGCGACGCGAGCCCGTCGGCGTGTCTGGCCCCCGCAGTGTGCTGCAGGGCTGTGGCCTGCGGGGGGCAGGGCTCGCACGTGTGGCTTCCCGAGCAGCAGCCCCGGACAGCGGCGCGTGGGCAACAGGCGAGCTCGGCGGCGAGGCTCCCCGCCCCCCCCCGCGGCCCGCCCGCCCGCCCGAGGGCCAGCCCGCGCGTGCGCGCGCACCGCCGTCGTCGTTGGCGTCGCCGCTCGGGACTCCTTGCGAGAGCCTTGCGGCCAGTGGTGCACTTCGTCCCGTCCGTTTTTTGCAAGGGATTCGTGAAAAAGTGTTATGTTCGAACAAATGATGTTCCCGCGTATCGTTTTTGACAAAGGGAATTTCAGAAGGGGGTCGACACCGGCCCCCCAGGGATAGTGTAAATTCATATTTAGGATGGACATGTGGTCATACTCGTATTTGATTTACATACCCGAAAAGGGGGACCGATAAAGCCAGGGGGGGGTAGAGTCTTTTTAGACATGAGAATCGATGTGATGCAATCGATGCTGTGCAATCAACGGTATGACTCATTGGTTGTGCAATTTGCGGGGTGCGACCTTTGAGGTGCATTCTATGTGATGCAATCCATGTGGAGGAATTTATGTGGTCCAGTGTATATTGTGCAATCTATGTTGTGCAATCTTTGCGGTGTTCGATGCGTTGGGCACTTCATTGTGTGCATTCTACGTGGCTCAGTATAGGGTGCGCAGTATATGGGGTGCAATATACGTGTACACTCTATGTGGTGCAAACTATGTGCTGCAAATTCTGTTGTGCAACCTATGTTGTGCAACATCTGCGGTGCAATTCAAGTGGTGTAATCTATGTGGTGCTGTCTGTGTGGTGCAATATATGTGGGATGGAGAGGCGACGGCGACAGCACCCGCCAGACCGCCACACAGGCCCAGACGACGAGCGGCGACGAGGCGGTGTCAAAGGGGCGACGGCTAGACCATAGCCGCCGGGCCGCCACACAGGCCCATACGACGGGCGGCGACGGGGCGGCGATGGCGACAACGTATCCGCCAGACTGCCACACTTGCCCAGACGACCGGCGGCGACGGGGCGGCAACGGGGCGTCGACGGCGACAATCTAGCCGCCAGACCGCCACACCAGCCCTGTTCCGTAGTAGTCAGTGAGAATCCCAATCTTCAAGACGTGGGCCTGGCATCGCTCGGACGCGTACATTTTTCCTTCAGCGAGGACCATCGAGGAGCATCCTTGATCATTTGGCGAAAAAGCCACGCACGAAACCGAACAAAAACAGGGAATGGACGTCCGATCGATGGCGAGTGGGACGCCTTCTAGGGCACCGCTAGGAGGCGATAGGTCCAGGGAGGGACGCATCGACCCCCGACCGCCAGCTTGTCGCCGCTGGGCGCCCGTGCGGACTCGCTATCGGGGCCCCGCCGCCGCCCTGTCGGCGTCGTACCGCCGATGCCGGGTCCATGTTCTGCCCCTCCCGCCCTCCTGGGGGCTGGTCCCCCCTCTCCTAGCCGTTGCCCCTCGCGTCCGGGCCCCTCCTCCCCGCCTCTTCCAACTCTCCCTCGGCTCGCAGCGGGTGGGCGGGTGAGCTGGCTCCCTGCCGTCGTTGGTGCTTCCGCCAGGGCTGGCGGCGCCCGGGGCGCCCTGGACGATGGCCGCCGGGGCCCCGAAGGAGGGCCTGCTGAGCGCGAGCGTCGCGAGGCACCGCTGGGCCCCAGGGCCCTTCGATGGCCGAGGATCGAGGGCGATGACGGTGACGGAGGACGGCAACGGCGACGACTGGGACGGCGGCGGCGTCGGCGCCAACCACGCCGATCGACGATCAACGGCGACGACCGACGGCGACGACGGCGACCGACTACGACAGAGCAAAGACGACGGCGACGGTCGCGTGGGCGTCGATGTCGACGCCCTGGGCGCGGCTTGTTTCTGAGAAGGGCCTGGGGCCCGTACCTGTCGACTCCTTCCGGGGCTGCTTTTAGTACCCCGAGCTATCAGCCCAGACATGCTATGATTGTTTCTGTGCGGGGTCCCCCGAAGTCCCGACCCGTGCCCTGGGACCGATGCTTCATCCCGAGCCGTTTCGTGGACGGCCCCCGAGCCCGGCAAGGGCCCCCAGGGGGGTCGACACGGCCGAGCTTCCCTGGTCTTCGGTTCTTCAGAGCTCGAATTACCTACCCCGCTTTCGCTTCCGGGCAACACCAGGTCGTGCCACGCGCCTCCTCGTCAAGCGGCCTCGCCAGTGCAGGCCGTAGTTTGGCATCGCTTGGTATCTCTTGGAAGCGAGGGTGGTCCAGAGCGAGGCATGTCTGTTTTTAACGGGCGAAGAACGGCATAAGATAAACTGTTTCGCTGTCGGGGGCGCCTGTCCCAGGGCGGCTGGAAAGTTTCTACCCCTACGGTGGCACCGTAGGGGTATAAACTTCCCAGCCGCCCTGGGGCTGGCGCCCCCGTCGGCAAAACAGTTTATCTTATACCGTCCTTCGCCCGTTAATGGAAGCGAGGGTTGCCCAGAGCGAGGCATGTCTGTTTGCCCCCTGAGCTCTGCCTCGGCGCGGGAGCGCGCCCTGGGAGCACCCTCGGGCCTCGCGGCGGGGGCACCGAAGGCCCGCGGGCCGCGCCCGCCGGGAGCGGCGCCCGCGCGGGGGCGGTGCTGCTGGCCGCGCGGGCGTCGGAGAGCGGCACCGCTTGTGTGAAGTCGGGCGTGTCCCCCTACAGGGAGATTTTCGACTAAGAAAAAATACCCCAAAACTATTCGAAAATACCCCCAAAAAGGTCAAAAAGTGTTCAAATATACCCCCAAAAAGGTCAAACACTATTCAAAACTATTTAAAAATAAAAATACCCCCAAAAGGTCAAAATTACCCCAAGGGGATTTTTCGACGAAAAGTTAGAAATATTAGAACAATATTCCAAACTTGTCAAAAATGCTAAAACATACTCCCCAGACTATTTTTGGACTATTGTTTAACTATCTTTGGGTTTTCTATTTTTCGTCGAAAATCCCCCTGTAGGGGGACAGGCCCGACTTAACACTTGTGCAGGCCTTCGCCCCCCTCGGCGACGGAGTGCACAGCTAGGCAGGCCGCCCAGATGCAGAACTCCGCGTGCACGTAACCGCGCGGAGAGTTCTGTACTGTCCACAGCAGACGAGTCGCCCGGCTGGCCTGGAAACTAGAGTTCACTCGGGCCTGTCCCTCTACAGGGGGAAGATTCAAACATGGCAAAAAAATAGTCGGGGACAATGTTTGGAGCATTTTTTTGCCATTTTGGTGCATTTTTGGGGTATCTTTCTTTTTTCGTCGAAAATCCCCCTGTAGGGGGACACGCCCGACTTAAATCTAGGCCGCCCAGATGCAGAACTCCGCGTGCGCGTACTCGCTGGTTGTTGAAAGTAGGTTTTGTTGGATTCCCAGATCCCAATCTACTTCAAGCGCCTTCCTACTTCAAGAATCGCCATGATTGTGCTGTGTTTTGTTATTCTCTGGGAGGGCCTGGACCCAATCCACTATATCCGCCTTCCTACTTCATGCTTTTTCCTACTGCTTCCGACCAGCGTGTAACCGCGCGGAGAGTTCTGTACTGTACACAACAGACAAGTCGCCCGGCTGGCCTGGAAACTAGGGTGAACCCTTGGCGGTGACCGAGCACAAATTCTCCAAGGAAGGCGCCAGAGGCACCCACCGTCCACACGTTGGGTTTTCGTACTTTCTGCGATGTTCTTGCATTCCTGCCTGGCAAGTTTCGATCGGCTGCGCCTCGCTCAGAGAGTTCTGGGGTGCCCAGATCGTCCCGAACGGCCGTTGGAAATCCGAGTTATGACCTGAAATTTGGACGACGAATGGGTCCTAGTCGATGGGGTCGGAAGCTCGCGCCGCATCGCCGATGCACGGGCGATGCCGCCCGATGTGGAGCCTGTTTTTCTCCACGCTGGCGTCGCCGATGCATCGCCGATGCGGCGCGATCCTCTGACCCCATCTATTCGGACCCCATTTGCGAGGACGAGCACGCGGGGCCTTCGTGGCCGACGGCCAAATGGGGCCCAGTGCTGGGTTCCCGGAGGCGACAAGAGTTCAGGCGCCTCGATTCTTCCAAGCGCCCCAGACATTCTTCAGGCGCCTTCGAGTGTCAGGTCGGTGCTGCGGGGACGAAGATCGACATGACAAGGCGGGCTGCTGTCAGGCAGCCCCCCCCTGGGCAGTCGTCCCAGGTGGTCCCTGCTGGCCTCAACAGGCCCCAGGAGGAGTCCAGGGCGGTTTCAACACCGCGATGCTTCCCAGGGGCGCTGCTGGAGGCGGCGCCAGGGTGTTGAGACCGCCCTGGACTACTTTCGAGTCGGGCCTGTCCCTCTACAGGGGGAATATTCAAAAATAGCAAAAAAATTGTCTGGGGACCATTTTTTGAATATGTTTGGTATCTTTCGAGCATTTTTTAAAACATTTGTCCGTCCAAAATCCCTCTGTAGGGGGACACGCCCGACTTGAGACTGCTGGGGAGGGGCGGCGGCGGCCAGCTGGGACTGCCTCAGGGGGTGCTGCCTGGGCACAGCCCGAGGCCTCCGCAGATCGACGGCAGCTCCCGGTCCGTCTCGAGCGAGCCTCGCGGTCGGTGCCGTCGCGGGCGATGTCCATCGGAGATAGCGCCTCGCCTGCCCCGCAGCGTGCGCCATCGGTTTCGGGCAGCATTGGCTGCTGGGCATCGTGCCCCTTCTTGTCCGTACAGTCGGGGCCCTGAAGAAGGAACCTTTTTCGTTGGGCAGGGGCTCCGCGTTCCTTACGCGTTTCGCAGCTTGCCTCAGGGTTTCCTTAGGTTTTCGACGGGAAATCGAAGCGTAACTTATGGAAAAAAGGGGCCTCGTTCCTTAGTTAGGGTTCCTTAGGTCAACGCCCCGACTGTACCCAGCCCGGGCGTGCCGAGGAGCCTCCTGGCCGGGACCTCGAGGGGAGTCCGGCAGTGCTTTGGAGGCTCCACTGCAGTGGCAGTGGGTCGGCCAGGGATCGCTCATCCTTCTCCCAAGGCCAACGTCACGCTCGACAACGGGCGTGGCCGGGGTCTGGGTGGAGGTGGCCGGTCACGTCCCGGTTCGCGCCTGGGCCGTCTGGTGACGCCCAGTCATGGCTGATTCCTGGACGGCGCTGGCGCGAATCGTGACGTCACCAGGAAGGGGGGGGGGCTGGGCAGGTCAACCGGCTGCGAGCGAGGGGGGGAAGTGAACGCTCAGGAAGATTCTCAGACGGCCTGGGGACTTCCGAGACTTCTGAGAGGGCCCGCCACTTCTCACTTCCCCCCAGGGCTCGCCGCCGAGTCAAGGGCGTCATTCGCAGGCTTAGAGGTTGACACCAACACCGCGTTCCTCCACCGAGGGAAGAACATCCCGATCTCGGTGATGGTGACAATATTCTGGCTTCTAAGGTGAACGAAATATTATCACCAACACCGAATTCTAGGATCGTCTTCCCCCTTTGGAGGCACCCCCCTGTGTTGGTGCTGGTGCCCATTTCCAGGCCTCCAACTCCCTCCTTTCTATCCAACCTCGTCTGCCCTCCCCGCCGCGCAGACCCGCGCGCAGGCCGTTGGGAGCCTGTGCCGTGGCGGTTCACCGCACCTCCTCTTCTCTCCTTGTCCAGGGCCTGCTTTGCAGCCGGAGGCGTCTCCGTGGCATCGCTCGGACGTGTGCATTTTTCCTTCTGCGAGGACTATCGAGGAGTATCCTCGATCATTTGGCGAAATAACCACGCACGAAACCGAAAAAAAACACAGGGAATGGACGTCCGAGCGATGCCGAGTTGCAGCCCGAGGCGTCTCTCGGCGGTCCCGGGGGCGCGAAAGTCTGGACCTCCCAGATGGGGTCGGAGGGTCGCGCCGCGTGTCCGATGCATCGGCGATGCGACTCGATGTGGACCACGATTTTCTCAACGCCGATGCCGCCGACGCAACGCCGACGTCGCGGTGCATCGTCGATGCGTCGGCCATGCGGCGCGCTCCTCCGACCCCATCTGACCCGACCCCATTTGGCAGGCCTCCAGGCCTGTCCTCTAGGCTCCTAGGAAGAGGGGGATGAAGCCGCAACCGCATCAGACAAAAGACTCCGATTCGGAGTGTTCTGGTCTTCGGGGGTCTTGGGCCAGGTCACCCGCGGGGGCGCGAGGAGGATGGCGCTCCGCGCGCCGCGGCTCGATCCGGCGCGGCAGCGCGGCTGCCCTGCTCCAGGGGGGCGGCGCGAGGGCGCGAGGGCGCCCAGCGATGCCCCTGCTTCGCGCGTCGCCGGGCGCGGTGCGCGCAGCTTCATGACCTGTAGAAGCGGTCACGACGCTGAGCGAAGGGCCCCTTCTCGGCGCAGCAGGGCTCTGTTCTGCGGGCCGCTCTCCGGATCTGTGTCTGGAAGCCCAGTCGTGGCCGAGGCTCGCCGTGGCCAGAAAGACGCTCCTGCTTCCTGATGGTGGGTCCGCGTCGTGTCGGCGACTGCGCCGCAGACGTTCCACGTTGAACGCGCCAGCGACCCGGCATCGGTCGATGTTGAAAGATCTGACGTGCCGGGAACGTCGAATCCCGCGATGTCAGGGACCAGCGCCGACGTTGGCAGGACAAGACGAGCCCTCGGCCCTCAGCTCTCCTTGTGGAAGCGCGACGACTGTACGCGGCTGCTGCTCTCGAGAGACAAAGCCGCCCTGCAGCACCTCCGCGCCGGGGTCCCTCAGCACCGCCGCCGCCACGACGGCGACCAGCGGTGGGGCGATGGACCCCCCGCCCAGGACGCGGCCGCCGCCATCCGCCGCCGCCGCCGCGGCCGCCGCCCGCCAGCGCCGCCTGGGCCGCCGCCGACGCCGTCGACGTTCGAAGATGAGCAGCTGCATAAGCATGCGGGGTCGTCGATCGGGTTTCGGGGTTTTGGGTAATTTTTCTCTGCTGTCACGCCCCCAGGAAAGGGGGGGTGGTCTAGCGGGGATCGACGGGATTCATGATGAAAAAGAGCACAGACACAATGAATCGTCGATTCCCAGGAAAACATGCGAAACTATGGGAAGTGGGGGGAAGACAGAAACCTTGAAAATACATGAAAATATGGAGACTCCTGGGATTTGTATCTTTTTATTTGTGTGTGTGTGTGTCCCAGGGCCCCTTGGGATGTGCGGCAACCCACCCCCCCACCCCACGCCCCACGTCGCGATTTTCCTGCGGCGCGGACCTCTGGGGATGGTCGGACACTGCCACGAGCCCTGCGCTGCGATCTCGTGCGCGACGCAGGGAGGGCTGGGCCTGGGACCAGGAGGCGAGGAAGAGCAACGGCATTAACGTGATGTTTCGGAAGCCCACGCGGGCCTCAGGAATAAGTATGTTTTCCTTCTCCGCCAGAGGAGCGTGCCGGTACGCTGAGCAGCCACGTGGCCTACGCGAGCAGATTTGCTGGCCCACGCTCTGCTGACCCTTCTTTGTCCAGCCCCCGACAGGAGGAGCCTGCGGATTCGCTGGCCAGGTACGTGACCCACGTGGGCTGATTCGCTAACCCGCTCCCCCCCCCTCGTTGAGCTCCGTTTCGTTCGCCCCCCGACAGGAGGAGTGTGCTGATATGCTGACGGGCACGTGACCCGGCCCCACGTGGGCTGATTCGGAAGTCGCCCCTTTGTTGACAATCCCTTTCGTTTGAATCTGGCTGGGTTGCATCGACCCCGACTCGCCCGTTCGTCGCCAACAGGGGCCTGATAGCTCCGCCCGGCCCAGGAGGGCGCGGATTCGCGGGGCCTGTCGCCGATCTATCGGCGATGCATCGCCCTTACTAGGTCGTTGTTTCTCCGCCCCTGAGTCCGCCCCCCTTATCGTTACCCCCCACTCTCTCACCGGCTTCCCCCGACAGGAGGAGCCTGCTCACACGGAGCTTCGGCGAGCTGACCATGAACGGCGTCCGCCACAGCGCGCTCACGCTGACGAGCACCGCGCTCGGCGGTGGGGCGCCATCTGGCCACCTCGCTTTCCGTCGCGGTCTGCCGCCGCCGCCGCCGTCGTCGTCGCCGTCGTTGTTGTCGCCGTCGTGTGTCGTTGTCGTCGTCGTTGCCGCCGTCGTCACCGCCGTCGCCAGACGCCGCCGCCGCCGTCGCCGCCGTCGTCGACGATCGGAGGGGGTCCGCGGTCCAAAATCGAGGCCTCGGTCGGAGAAGATGCGTCGGCATGTCGCGCGGAGGTCCGCGCGGAGGTCTTTGGATCGACGCTGCCCCCTCCCCCCCCCGCGGCGCCTCTGGCGCCGCCCTCGCTGGGGTGCACTTGGCTGTGGACGCCCTTCACATTCTGAACTCTGATTGCTGATTGGCGTTCCAGAAATCTGGCATGTAATGCCATAGTGCTCACGCGTTGTGCTTTTCCATCGTGTCGGGCGACTGCCAGAGGACAGCGCGCTGCGGCGCGATACTTTCATCGGCGCGTCAGTGCGTCCTGCAATCGGCTCGCTTATCGCAGGCTTGGCCGCCGAGGCAGGTCTGGAGGACGCAGGTGATAAACGAAGCCACGAAAAGATGCCACGACCGCAGGCGGACGGAGCGAGTCATTACAGATCGATCCCCAGCGTCGGAGCAGCGCTGGAAGAACCAGGTGGACGTTCACGTGAGGCAAAACTTGGGGCGCGAGGCCGTGATTGCCGAGTTTCTCCCCTTCCTTTCTGAGTCGAAGTTCCGAATTTGTCTTCAATGAGTTATGGTGATTGTTGCCCGCGGATTGGTGACACCATGTACGTTTTGTGTGGTGCACCCTGGGGGTCATTGACTTCTTGCGAGGCACTTAGCTATACTTTTCTGCGGGTGCGACGTCTCGCTCTTGATTGGGTCAGAGTGAGTGTCGTTGCCTATTCAGTCTTGCTGTGCGTGTGTGTGTGTGTGTGTGTGTGTGTGTGTGTGTGCGTGCGCGCCGACTTCGGGGCGCCGCGGCGCGTCTCTCCACAGGGGGGCCGCTCCTTGCGCGCTCCGCCCCACCTCGCTCTGGCCTTCGCTCCGACGTCACCTCTTCGGTGTTCCCCCCTCGCGGCTGCCTCCGCGGCATGATGCCCTCCCGCCCCGCCTCGCCCGGGCCTGCCCCCCTCCCGGGGGTGCCTGCTTTTGCCGCCACCGATCGCCACGCTGGTCACGTGTGACCTCGGCTCCCCTCGGTGCGTTGGCTCTTCTGCAGCTCCTGCTGCCTCGGGCTGCCCCGTCCCCGCGGCCTCCGCCCTTGGCAGGGCCGTCCACACCGCCTCCCCCTGCCTGGGGCCTGGGCTGGTTCTGCCGCCCGCGCCCTGTCCCACTCGCCCTTCGCTTTCCCTGGTTTTCTGGCGGGCCCCTCTCTTGAGGCGGTCCTGCACTGGTCGCCGCTAGCCCGGTGCCCTCTTGGCATGCGTCACCTCGGCACCATGCGGCCCTCGGCGCCGCGTGCCGCCTCCGCCCGCGCGGGGGCGCCGTGGCCTTCGCGTTTCGCTGCCGCCGCACCCCCGCCCCGCCTCGCCCCGGCCACGTCCGTTTGGAGGTGCCTGCTCCAGCTGCCACCGGCCGCCACGTTGGTCACGAGTGACCTCGCTTCCCCCGGTGCGTTGGCTCTTCTGCAGGCTTCTGCTGCCTCGGGCTGCCTCGTCTCCGCGGCCTCCGCCCCAGGCTGGGCCGCCCACCCCGCCCCCCCTCCCGCCTGGGGCCCGGGCTGGTTCCGCCGCCCGCGCCCTGCCCCGCGCGCCCCCTCGCTTCGCCTGGTCCCCAGGCCGGCCCCCTCCCCTCCGCCGGCCCCGCACTGGTCGCCGCCGGCCTGGGTGCTCTCGCGGCTTGCGCCACCTCGGCATCACGTGGCCCCACGCGCTGCGTGCACACCTCTACGCAAGCCTTTGCTGGGCACGCGCATTGCGGCTTAATTCGCGTTTGTATGTCCTGCCAATGCCCTTCCGTCAGCGCAGTCATTCTGCCTAGCCGCCGATGCAACAAGTGTGTGTGTGTGTGTGTGTGTGTGTGTCTGTTTTTTCTTGTGTGTGTTTGTGTGTGTGTGTGTGTGGGTGCCGTCGTTCTTTGTCTCGCCCCCCCCCGTCTCCCCCCCACTCCCCGCGGCCCGAACGAGTGACTCGGTCGATCTCTCGTGGGTAAAGCCCAGCCCACACGCGCGGTATCTGGGCCGGCCGCGCGCGTCTGTCCGCCCGATGTTCTTCGCCACGACGCTGCGCGCGCTGCCGCGACCCCGCACCGAGTGTGTGTCTGTGTGTGTGTGTGTGTGTGCGTGTGTGTGTGTGTGTGTGTGTGAATGTGTGACATTGGGCCCCTGTTCCTGAGGGGTGCGCTTGTCCGACCGTAGGCCACACGGCACGGCGGCCCCACGGCGTGCAACATGCACAGCGGCGCCGGTGTGGCACCCTGTCCCAGGCTTTTGACAGGCAGGCGCCTGCGGGGTCCCGGTCGACACCTTCGGTATGCAGCAGCGCCCGTGCGCGCGGAGGCGGGGGGTGGCCTCGAGACACGCGCGCCGAGGCCTTTCTCTCGCACTCGTCACGGTCAGCGGCTTTGACTCAGGAGGGGAAAAAACACACAGACACAATTAATCGTCGACTCCCAGGAAAATATGGGAAAATATGGGAAGTGGGGGGGGAAGACAAAAACACAGAAAATATGCGAATATATGGGGAATCCTTTTTATTTGTGCGTATTTATTTGTGTGTCCTTGGGCCCCTCGTTCGCGACGGGTGGGCATCTTGTGCCGCGCGGCCCGTGGATGTCCAAGAACCGCCCGTGGCGGTCGAGCTTGTTCTGCATCTCAACTATAATAGCCTCTACGGCGTTGGCCTTCTGCGATAGTTTGTGGTTTCCCAAAACCGTTTCCGGTCCGTTTTAACACTGCGTATCAGAGAAACCCGTCGCCGACCTGATAGCGCAGAACGAAAGAAGCATTTGCCAAGCTATTACAAGACCTTTGCCGAACAAATGCGTCACAAGGGTATATCTGCAAAAGGACAAAACCCACAATCTCAGGGATGCCGCAGGCAAAGAGTGGGGCGATTGGGGGAGGAGAGGGTCGGAGGAGCTGACTTTTTTTGGATTCGGTTCAATTGCGCCGTGAGGAAAAGACGCGAGTCCGTCACGGCAAGTGCCTGGGGGAACGGCGAGGTGGGGGCGGGGTGCGGGGTGGGGGGAGGCGGGGCGGGTGTAGTTCAGGGCCTGAAGAAGTCGATGTGCAGTTGCCTCGCGCGACGAGACCGAATCAGCAGGGCCAGATGTTAATGTACATGGCTGTGGGATCGGGGAGTTTGGAGGGGATCTGAACTGGCGGCTCTGCGCTGGGCCAGGAGTGGGGTGCGCTTGGGGGCTCGAGAAACGAAACAGAGCTGAAATTGCCAGCGTTGGAAGCGTCATGGAGTGACGGCGCGAGTCTCCGAGGGTAATGGTGTGTGTGTGTGTGTGTGGGTGTGTTCGTGTGGGGGGATGCAGGATGGGGCGGGTGGCGGGATGGGGCGGGTGGCGGGATGGGTGGTATTTATTGGCGCAGCGACGGCGACGGGCTGCTGCTCTACGCGTCGCATCAGGTCCCCTGTAACAAAAATCCGTAAGGGCTTCGCCCCCTGCCGCCGGCCCCCTCTCTCGGAGAATGGGCCATGGAAGAGCTAAGTCATGAGGCCTTGGCGCTGTCGTGAAGCAGTATCGAAACTTCATGCGAAGCCGATTCGCAATCAGCAAAACCAACTGATCACAAGAGGGGTTACCACACCTGGCGATTGGTAAGACGTGTATGGTTTACGGGCTTGGTTACCACACCTTGCGATTAAAGGGCCGAGGGAGTTCTCGCAGTTTGGGTTACCACGCCTTGCGATGGATGTGCGTGAAGGGTGGCACCGAATTTCAGAAATGTGGCAAATCCCCTGTGTTTTTGGACCCTGACCCCGCGGATCTGCGTGAGGGGTGGCACCGAATTTCAGAAATGTGGCAAATCCCCTGTGTTTTTGGACCCTGACCCCGCGGATCTGCGTGAGGGGTGGCACCGAATTTCAGAAATGTGGCAAATCCCTTGTGTTTTTGGACCTGACCCCGCGGATCTGTGTGAGGGGTGGCACCGAATTTCAGAAATGTGGCAAATCCCATGTGTTTTTGGACCCTGACCCCGCGGATCTGCGTGAGGGGTGGCGCCGAATTTCAGAAATGTGGCAAATCCCATGTGTTTTTGGACCCTGACCCCGCGGACCTGCGTGAGGGGTGGCACCGATTTCAGAAATGTTGCAAATCCCCTGTGTTTTTGGACCCTGACCCCGCGGATCTGCGTGAGGGGTGTCGATTTCGAGCCCCCCCAGCAATTCAGACAACGCGCCCATGGGGTGCTAAAAAGCCGGTGTGGGGCCTCCCCCCCCTCGCGCGGTCAATCAACTAGTTACAGTAACCAGCAATAAGTCAACTAGTTGCAGTAACCAGCAAGAAGCAGAACTGTAACACTGGAAACTACAAGCTACAACTGGTACAGGAAACTGCGAACCTCGCGCCTACAGCCTGGTTGCCCCACAAGGGGGCCGGCGGATTAGATACACTCGATTCTGTACATGCACGAGTTAGGGCAGATCCCCGAAGGATTTTGAGTAAACCTTTTGGGTCGGGTCGGGCTCAGTAGCGGGGCGCCCCCGAGGTGCAAAGTATTCCATTTGTCCGCAACGGATGGAAATACTTGAGGTTGCCACGAAAGGGGGGCGTCAGTGGAAGGCGGCGCAACTCACCGAGGGCCGGCCAGGAAGGAACGGGGAAATTTATTTCGTTGGGGAACTCATTCGGTGGTTGGGTATTCGATGGGGCAGGGGCCACGGGCCGGCATCTGCGCTGGCTGTCATTCGTGGGGGTCGCCGCGACACGACGGCTGGCTGGGGGTAGGGGGAGCCGCCGGTGTGTTCTTGGAGGCGCCCGCGGGAACACGGCGCGCGTGCTCCCGCTCCTACCCGGCAGCTTCGCCACTGGCGTGGACATGCCAGTGGGCTGGGGGGGGGGCGTGGGGAGGCGGGGGGGGGGTGAGGGGCGACGGGCACAGAACCGGATGTGGCGGAATGCCCAAGGCGTCTCGAGAGGACGATGTCCAGTAGGACGTGCGCGCGGAAGTGAACTGCCGGCAGTCGTGCTGAGTGCAATGCAGCATGGGGTCCCTTTGGGGGCGCTTTCTGGCCACTTTTCGACCCACTGCGGCAGTTTGTGGACATCTTTAAGACTCTTTCGTGCACTGCAGGCCACCGAAGACCCCCTAGGCCAAGCCACGGCGCACGCTGTGCACAGTGGCCCTGGCGCGCTCCGCGCGACAGGGAGGTGGGCCCAGCTCCGATCTGACAGACGCTTGCAGGCCTTTGCCAGGTCTCTTTGTTGCAGTAGCCAAGTATTTTCACCGACCCAGTGCGGCAGCTACGGCGTCGACAGGGGCAAGAAGCGTAGAATCCTGGGGGCGTCTTTGGCCGAGGGACAGGGATGCGGGGGTGGCAAATCGGGAATGCGGGCAGGCTGGGTGTGGAAGTGTCAGGGTGTGTGTAGGAGCAGACGCGCGCCATCGGGGGTCCGCTACGGTTCCTCCACGGGTTGTCGACGGGTTTCGGATTCGACCCGTTGAATGGACAGCGCGCGCAGGGTCTTGAGTCCAGGGTTGGCGGGGACGGCAGCGGTGAAGATGTCGTGGGCGTGTGGGGCGGAAATCGGGCGCGATAAAGCTGCCGTGTGACATGGGCCCTGTGTTCGTATTGGGTGGGTGTGTCCGCATGGCGTCCCCACCGCGAGCAACATCCACAACGATCTCGGGTTGGCGTTTCTATCCTTGCTTTGATACGGACACGCTGCAGGGCCCCAGTCAACACCCTCGGTACAGCAGGGCCTGTTCGCTGGGTGGCCAGAGATGGATCGCAAACCCGTGCGCCGAGGCCATGTTTATTTTGGTCACGGTCAAGTGCCCCGACGGCAACCAATCAATAAGCCAACATCTCAAGTGTGATTGTTTGTGTGCGTGTTTCTCTTTCTCTCTCGTTCTCTCGCTCTCTCTCTCTCTCTCTTTCTGTCTCTGCCTCTGTCTCTGCCAGTGTGACAGTAGCGGCTTCCCACTGCAGGGACTGCGCGCGAGCGGCACATAATGATTCCGACGCTGCCCCCACGGCGCTGCGGGCCGTCCACGACCACAGCGCGCGGCACAGCCGGTCTCTGGCACTGTCTCGTGTGTCCTTTCTTCCGCCCCAGCAGCGACACTGAGGCGGCGAGCTCGAACACGCATGTCGCACTTCGCGGCCCCAGCACTTGCGCCAGAGCGGCGGGTGCAAGCGGAAGGGCGTACTTTCCCGTCGACGCGTTGAGCACAAGATCTCCGACTTTTGCGGCCCTTCCCGCCCGTCCTTCCGGGGATGGGCGGTTCTGGCCTGGCGGGGGCGGTGTAAGTTTTCTTAGGCGAGGCAAATTCTACCGTTGCCGCTGCTCGTCCTGGGGGGCCCTCGTCGCCACGGTTGAACTATCGTCGGAGTCCGTAATGACCAATTTGTTTCCCCCGATTATTTTGTCGTGTCTTTGCTCGGCGTCCGCGGCATCGGCCGCCGCACGCCTGGACGCTGGCGGCGTGTGCTTTTTTCCAGCCTGCCGCTGCGCGTTTCCTGGCTCTCCGCAGGGGTCTTTGCAGGCCTTCCCCGCTCCCTCCGGCCCATCCGCCCCCTCCGTCAGCTCGGCCCCGCGACCACCAGCGAATCCAAGAGCTGGGGATACCCCCGCGGGGGATCAATCGGCTTCGGACACCTTCCAAATTCTGCATCCCGGCCCGTTTTGCACAGAGATCTGACCTGTAGGGGCAGGGCTCGGCGGCGGTTGCAGGTTGGCCCTGCTTGCCTCTGCCTCCCTCGGGGGCGCCACGGTCCCTCGGCAGCTCTTCGTTGCCTGCCCACATTTTGCCCCCCCCCCCCCCCCCGCGTCCCACGCCCGTCCCCATGCTCCCGCTGTTGCTGCCTGTGCCGCTGCATCGGGTGGTGGAAAGAGGAGGAGGAGGAGGAGGAGGAGGAGGAGGAGGAGGAGGAGGAGGAGGGAGGAGGGAGGAGGAGGAGGAGGAGGAGGAGGGAGGAGGAGGCGGAGGAGGAGGAGGAGGAGAGGAGGAGGGAGGAGGAGGAGGAGGAGGAGGAGGGAGGAGGAGGAGGAGGAGGAGGAGGGAGGAGGAGGAGGAGGGAGGAGGAGGAGGAGGAGGAGGAGGAGGAGGAGGAGGAGGAGGAGGAGGAGGAGGAGGAGGGAGGAGGAGGAGGAGGAGGAGGAGGAGGAGGGAGGAGGAGGAGGAGGAGGAGGAGGAGGAGGAGAGGAGGAGGAGGAGGAGGAGGAGGAGGAGGAGGAGGAGGAGGAGGAGGATAGTTTTCAAGCAGTTTCATTTCTCACATGGTGAGTTTCCGCCGCGCCTCGTCGCCCAAGCTTCCCCACTGCAGCACCTCGGGCGGACGTCCACACTCCAGTGACCTGTCCGCGCGAAGGCACCTCTGCTTCTCACACTTCTCACAATCTGCGCTCCTCTTTTCCAGCTTTGCAAGCGCGGCGTATCCTGACGCTTTTGCTCGAAGCCTTCGCCCTCGTGGCCCTCAGGAGCAGCATGTTGTCGAAATCTGCTCTGAGGGGCCACGTGGGCCTCCCGTTCGACCCTGTGATGGTGAACGTGCCGCTTTTCTTACCATCTGGGTGGAGATATCTTTGATATCGCCTCTCCACCTTCTTCTGATCAACCTTCGGGAATGGCCCCCGCTTTCCATGTACGTCCTCCGCTTCCCATTGGATTCCAGCACTGTGGCTAATGGCATCGGGCTCTACTGCTTCGCCGCCTTCTAGCCACGTCCTGGCCATTTGGGTGCGTGCTCTCCACATGGCCCTGCTGACGCTGTAGCTGCTCACACACTCCGTTTTCTCGGATCCAGCCGTGGCGACAAGGTTGGACAAGGAGGAGCTAGGGATATAGGGCTCTAGCTTCGCCCCCGCCGTCTCCTTCCACTTCTCGCACTTCTCGCTGGGCTCTATCTTCGCCTTCCCATTCTCGCACGCCCTGATCCCAGCGCTGTAGCTGACGGTGTCGGGCTCTATCTTCGCCTTCCACTCCTCGCGCGCGCTGTTCCCAGTGCCGTGGCTACTAATATCTGGCTCTATCTCCGCCTTCCACTTATCGCACTTTCCACTTGGCTCTGGCTTCCCTTTCTCGCATGCCCTGATAACAGCGCTGTAGCAGATGGTGTCGGGCTCTACCCTCGCCTTCCACTTCTCGCACGCGCCGTCGGGCTCCAGCTTCGCCTTTCCCTTCTCACTTGCCCTGATCTCAGCGCTGTAGCTTCTGGTGTCGGGCTCGTGCGTCGCCTTCCACTTCTCGCACGCACTGATCCTAGTGTAGGGGCTAGCGATGTCGGGCTCCAGCTTCGCCTCTCCCCTCTCGTACGCCGTCCACTTCTCGCAGGTTTCGCTTGGCTCCGGCTTCCCTTTCTCGCATGCCCTGATAACAGCGCTGTGGCCGATGGTGTCGGGCTTTATCTTCGCCTTCCACTTCTCGCACGCGCTGTCCCCGTTGCTGGGGCTCGCGCTGTCGGGCTCCAGCTTCGCTTCTCCCCTCACATACGCCTTCCACTCCTCGCACGTTCCGCTTGGCTCTGGCTTCCCCTTCTCGCATGCCCAGACAGCAGAGCTGTAGCAGATGGTGTCGGGCTCTATCTTCGCCTTCCACTTCTCGCACGCGCTGACCCCTTTGCTGCGGCTAGCGAGGCAGGGCTGTACCTTCGCCTGTCCCTTCTCGCACGCTTTGGTTCCAGCGTTGTAGCTGATGGTGTCGGGCACAATCTTCACCTTCCATTCCTCGCACGCGCTGTCCCCAGTGCTGTGACTAGCGATGTCGGGCTCTAGCTTCGCCTTCCCATTCTCGCACGTCCTGTCCCCAGCGCTGTAGCCGAAGGTGGCGGGTTCGATCTCCGCCTCCCGCTTCTCGCACTCCTGCCACTGCCCGCCTGTGCTGGGCTGCCACTGCCGCTGCTCGTAGGCCCCCGCCCACGGGAGGCCCCACCAGGGCCAAGGCTGCTGGAACTGGACCGCCCAGCCGTCTACCTCGGCCTGGCGGCAGGTGGCCAGGCGGAGCCGTCGATCTGCGCGGCGGCGGCTGCTGCTCACGGCCATGAGGGGCCTCCCTCCGTCGATGGGCCCACACCACGTCGCAGCATGCAGCATCCTGACCGCGCGCACGCGCCTTCTCTGGCGCTGGGGGCTCCCGGAGGAGGAGGAGGAGGAGGAGGAGGAGGAGGAGGAGGAGGAGGATTCTGATGATGATGATGATGATGATGATGATGATGCTGATGCTGATGCTGATGCTGATGCTGATGCTGATGCTGATGCTGATGCTGATGCTGATGATGCTGATGATGATGCTGATGATGATGATGATGTTGATGATCATGATCATGATCATGATCATGATGATGCTGATGACGATGATGTTGTTGTTGTTGTTGATGATGATGATGATGATGATGATGATGGTGATGATGATGATGATGATGATGATGATGATGCTGCTGCTGCTGATGATGATGATGATGATGATGCTGATGCTGCTGATGATGATGATGATGATGATGCTGAGGATAATGATGCTGATGATGATGATGATGATGCTGATGAGGATGAGGATCAGGAAACCATGCCGTCGGGGGTCTGTTTGTGTGAAGCTTAGTTTAAAACCCTTCACTGACCAGTCGGTGTTTGCATGGATGCTGACCTCCTGGACCGTTGGTAATGCTGGGGGCATTCCTGGGGTGCCCCGTTTCTTGAACGCTCCAGACCATTCGTTTTGACCATGATGACAGTTATCGCGAGTAATTCAAACATGCTGCGAATGTTGTCTTCGAGATATCCAATGCATGTGAGTCCACGTTTCTGAGGATGGCAAATGCATATATGCGCCACGCTGCTGACGGTTGGAAATGCGGCCAGTGTTATTTTCTTTACGCATAGAAGCCCACTCATGCAGAACTTCTGGATGCGTTTGATTGGCCGTTTTCAACAACTCTTTCGCTTTCTCAATCTATGCAATTCGTGTTGCATGTTTGTGGGAAGCAAAAGAAGCGTGGTGAATCCATGTGCCTACTGATGGCAAATGTGTGAACCCTGGGATATGTTGGACTGTACAATGCTTTGGCCTCATGTTACCCTCATCTGTCTCGTCCAGCGTGCCCTGCTCCATGGCGGCGGATGCTGATTTCAGGACCTTCAACAAATTCTAGCTTGGCTTCCTGAGTTTCTCGCGAGTGCGTGCGACGTATCCTGTCCCTTCGTCGCGCACTCGTGCTTTTCAAGGTCACACTGTTGACTCGAACTGTGGTACAAGAAAGCACGGCGGTAACCAATGACGGTTATATCGACAACAAGTGTACGGTACGCGGAATCAGTTCTAGGCGTTGAGGCCATCCCGATTCCCTTTTGTTTCCAGGAGCGATTTGGTGAGGGCATGTGTGCGACTGTCTCGGGTACGACACTGCACTCCGCACGTGCGGGCGGCAGTCCTGACCGACCCCTCAAACGTCAGCACAGCAGGCGGAGGAGGAGGAGGCGGAGGAGGAGGAGGAGGAGGAGGAGACCAGTGAGTACACAGCCTCTTTGAAGACGTACTTGAGTGAACACATGTGATGCAATAAATCGCTGGGGTTGAGCAGACGTATGTTGCCGCCCCTTTCGTGTTGGGCAGGCTTGAGGTGCCTGAGCACTTGAGATGTGCAAAGGCGTATGCTGCCCTTCCTTATCCACCCCGTCACCTGACAGGGACTTCGTACCCCCCCCCCTTTGGTGCGGAGGTGGGTTGTGCGGGCGTCCCTCCCTTCGCCTCCCCTTCCGCCTCCAGCTCCGGGCTTCGAGGAGGGGGAGGAGGAGGAGGACGAGGAGGAGGAGGAGGTTGTCGATCAGGAGGTGGAGGTTCAGGAGGAGGAGGAGGAGGAGGAGGAGGAGGAGGAGGAGGAGAAGGAGGAGGAGAAGGAGAGGAGAGGAGGAGGAGGAGGGGGAGGAGGAGGAGGACGAGGAGGAGGAGGAGGTTGTCGATCAGGAGGTGGAGGTTCAGGAGGAGGAGGAGGAGGAGGAGGAGGAGGAGGAGGAGGAGGAGGAGGAGGCGAAGGGTTTCTACTCCGCCTCACGCCCCGCCCCGCCTTCCCGGCCCCCTCCCCGCCAACTCTCCCCCCTCCTGCCTCCCCCCCCCTCGGGCGGAGGAGGGAAGAGGAGGCTGAGGCGTCTTGAGGACAATGCCGCCACAACTGTGGTGTGGTTTGTATCTAGTGGGAAGAGCTGCCCTGGCCAAGGTTTGCCTGGAGGCCGGGTGTTGGCCAGGATCATTCTTCGAGAGCCTGCGTCCCCGAGCATCTCTGTAGCGATGCTTGCCCAGACGCAGGCAGCAGGCTTCGCCTCACATCGGCACGCGGCGCTATGAACGCGAGGAGGAGGGACCTTTCGGCAGGGGCCAGCCTTGCTCGAGTCACCCGTTGGGGCTGCCTCTGGACGTGGAGGGCCTCCGTCCCTGTCGCCGGCCCTCGTGTTTGTTTTTCTTCCGTGCTCGCTCTTGCCTGGTCGTGGCCTGGTCCTGACCGTGGTCCTCGTGGTCGGTCGCCGCTGCCGAGGTCGTCGTCGCTCTCGAAGAAGAGGCAACGGGATTCATGTAAACGTTCGGTTCGGAGCTTCGCGCGGACCTCCGAGTTCGTGTTGATTTAGTTATGTCTTTCTCTATTCCTCCCTCCTCCTGTTCGTCCCCCGCGACGTCCTGGCCATCGTGCCCATGTGCCATCTCTTCCGCGGTGCGCTGCCCACAGGTGGCGTGCTCTCCGTCAGCTACGTGATGCGCCTGGCCGGTCCCCGGGCGGGGCCAGACTCGGTGCCCGATGCTCCGCTGCCGCTGCTGCAGGCCGGAGACGGGTGGCCTGACGGACCTCGAAGAGCGCGCGCGCAGTGGAGTCGCCGTGAGCTGTGAGCTGCGGGGCCTGTGAAGGCAGACAGAAGCCCGAGGCCCACGGAGCCCGTTGGCCCCAGGGCCTCAAGGGCCAACCCAAGGGGCCCCAAGGGAGCCGCCAGGGGAGAGGGCGCGAAGCGCCAAAAGCGCGAAGCGCACGATTTCAAAGAAATCAGAAGGCAGCGGGGCGGAGGCGCACATCACGCCTGACAGAGCCGCCTCGCTGCATCAAGAATGCGGGGCAGAAGACGCTGCCCACGCACACGCCAAAAGAGGTGACGAGGGGCAGATACAACAGAAAGAGGAAAGTGATGCTGCATCACTCCCCTTCGTCAACTACAGCGCGACGGCGTCTCTTGCGCCTGTCTTCGCGCGCCGTCTCTGCTGCGGCTGACCACTCGAGGAGGCTCGCTTCGTCGAGCCCGTAGGCGCTCAGCCAAGCCTCCCTCGAGGCCCCCGAGGAGTCAGGCGCCAAAGGCTCAGCCTCCGCCTCACCTGCTGCCGCCGCGCCGCTGGGGGGCCCTCGGCCAGCGTCGGCGGCCACGCCGCCAGGTGCATCATCGGGGCGGACGCCCAGCCACTCCAGGAAGCGCACTCTGGCGGCCATCGGCACCACGTCCTCCTTGCGCAAGCTGGGCGCGGACGCTCCGACCCTCTTGCTGCCGCTGTGGGGCGTGCCAGCAGGGTGCCGCCCCTGCAGCCAGCGCGCCCTCTGGTCTCTCCTGCCCTTGGGAAGCCCAGCCGAACCTGGGCACTGCTCCTTGAGCTTGGGCGCCGCACCTGAGCGCCCGCCCAGCCGCGCGTACGCCCCGCAGTGGGTGCACGCCATCAGCTCCTGCTCGGCGGCTCCCTCCCCGCACTTGGCGTAGGCCAGGACGTGGCCGACGACGACGAAGGCCGCCGCCCCGAGGGAGACGCCACCAGCGCGCGCCGCCGATGCCCACCCGTCGCCCGAGCCCGAGTCGGGCGGGCGGCTGCTGGTGGGCTCCACCACTGGCACTGCGAAGGATACGGCCGTCCGCTCGCTGCCCTCAGGGAGGCCCTCGCAGTCCTTGACCTCGATCCCCTGCCAGATGAGGGAGGCCTGCGCCACCCAGCAAGAGAGCTCCCTCACCACCTCCATCGTGCCAAAGAACTCGCGCCTGGCCACTGGGCTGGTACGGTGGAGCTCCGCCCCCGCCTTGGCCCAGCGGTCTGCATGCCCGTTGCCACGGAGGTCCGCCTCCGTGATCTTGCCATCCATCACGTCTCTGGCGGTGCAGTGGGCTGCGACCTTGGTCACCTTGAGCGTGTCCACGTCTAGCGACGCGTAGATCCCCTCCCAGAGGTGGGCGTTGGGCTTGCTGGCTGCCGTCGCGTACTTCTTACCCAACGTGAGGCAGCTGACCGTGGACGCACAATCGATGAGGATCTCGTCAACGCTCGGGCCCAGAAAGCGAGACAGCATCCAGACCGCGAAATCCTCGCCGTCCTTCGCCGTCTGGAACGGGCAGAGGTCCTGGCGCACGCTGCCGTACACCGCGCACTCCAAGTTGCCGTCTGAGTCGCACTGCACGATGCTCCATCCCGCACGCCGCAGGCTCTCGTGCTCAGGGTCGAGCGCCGACCCATCCAGGTAGAGCCGCCCCCCGAGAAGACCGTCGGCGGGGCGATTGCACCACATGACTGACATGGCGTCTGACCTCGGGGCGGCCCTCGGTGGCTGAGGGAGCCAGCAGCGCGCGAAACATTCACCCGCCTCCTCGCCACGACCGCGTGCACGATGCGCACAGCGCCGAAGGCGGTCAGAGGTAGAGTCACGCCTGGCCCCCGCAAGGACAGGACACTCGAATAGCCTGTGCCAGAGGCTGCCGCGGGGGGCCTGACAGGCACAGCAGCGAGCGTGCTCCCTCTCTCCCGCCGAGTGCAGACGGGTCTGGGGCCAGTGGGCGTTGGAAAGGAAGCTCACCACCGCCGCTTTCTCCCTGTGGCTGAGCTTGCTGCCAGGCCCGAGGACCTCCGCGAAGGCCTCCCAGAACAGGGGCGACTGGGGGAGCGCCCCATGGCTGAGGCGGGCCAGCTCCGACTTGTCCGACGCGCGCCGTGCCCCTGCCGCAGCCAGCAGGCCCAGCTCGCGCGGCCCCAACATGCGCAGGTCCAGGAGATGGCCGTCGTCGGTCGCGAGGCGGGCCCCTGGAACAAGCCTCCAGCCCACCCTGGAGAGCGAGAGGGCCAGGGCATCCACCGGCGTGCGGCAGTGCACCCAAGGGGCTGCTGCTCCCGCGTGCCTCTGCACTGCCTCCTGCACGGCCGACTCGAACATGCGCAGCGGGACCTCCCCCGACTGGAGGAGACTGGCCGCCATCTGCACCGCGGCACGAAGCAGCGCGGGGCTCGGGTCGAGATCAGTGGACCTCATGACCTCCACCACTCTGAGCCTCAACCCGAGCGAGGCGCCCTTGGGGAACTTCCCAGCTGAGCGTACCGCCGCCAAGCGCCACGAATGCAGCTCCTTATCATGTACACCAGTCACAGTGCGCCCCCACAGCATCGCCGCGGTGGGCCCAGCACGATGGACCATCTCGGTAGCCGCGCCAGCTGAGCGAAGCACCCCTAGCCTGCGTCCTCGGCGAAGGCCGCTGACCGCACGCACAGCTCCTTCATGAACTCCACGACGAGTGATGTTGGCGTCGGTGCCGAGGTTCCTCGCCTGAAGTCCCCTCTTGAAGGTAAAGCCATGCTCCGCCCAAGCCTCGGAGAGCTCCTTGGCGAGCTGCGGCGACGAGGCCAGGAAGACCGACTTACTCTCGTTGAGTGGGAGGTGCTGCTCACGCAGCTGTCGGACCACTTCACAGCTGGCGGCCACCATCTGCAGCTTCACAAGCCGAGCCGTGCCGACCGCCTGGAGCGAAATGTCGTCGACAACATTCCTCGGCGTGACCAACGGGCTCGTCGCCCCCGCTGCCAGGAGGGCTCCCAGAACTGGGAGCTTCGCAACTGCTGTCGCACAGGCACACCCAGCCAGCACCGTTCCCGTAGTGCCGAAGGCGGGGGAGGCCATGCCCGCCGCGAGGATCATCCTAGGGGCCTGGTAGGACGTGAGGAGGCCGCGCAGCAACCTGAGGTTGAACCCGAACCGTACCGCATTCGCCCAGAGAACGTCGTGCCGCACGTGCTCGTAGAACTTGCTGATGTCCAGGAAGAGGCTCGCGGCCTCGAACTGCAGGTTCGACTTCGCGAACCCCGCGAAACAGTTGTGCAGCCAACCAGCCCTCTCACAGTCCCGCCCATCACGTCCCCAGAAGAAGGGGAAGTTGTGGTCAGCCTCCCAGCGTGCACAGCACGGTTGGCGGAGGCGCGACCAGAGCCGCAGGACCAACGGCAGCAGCGCTATGGGCCTTACCCCACCGTCTGCCTTCGGAATGAAAACCATAAGGGAGACCTGCCCGTGGATCGATGCAGGGGCCTCGTCGTAGGCCGCCAGGATGTCCAGGATGCGCAGCTGCAGCGCCACTGGCAGAAGGAGGATCTGCCGAGGGTGCAGGGAGTCGCACCCGAGGCCCACCGAGGGGCTGTAGCGCTTGCAGGCTGCCTGGAGCTGCTCCAGCGAGATGGGGGGCAGCTGCCACTCGCCCACGTCCCAGCTGCTGGCCCCTGCGCCCGAGGCAAACCCGTCCTGGAGCCACAGCTTCTGCCAGACCTTCGTGAGTTCGCCAATCGCTGCCATACCCACCAGCCTCCTGCCCGAGTCGGCGTCCCTGACCGTCGGCGGGGGCGTCGCCTTCGAGAAGCGGTGGGCCAGGCGACCGCCCTTCTCGACCGCTGTCTGGGCCCAGCTGCGCCAGGCCTGGGCGCTCTGAGCCGCATCGCGGCGCTGCGAAGCACAGAGCAGCCCTTGGAGGTCCCGAACTGCCTCAGGGCTGCCGCGGACGCCCGCCTGGTACACCAGGTCGCTCAACCGCTCAGGAGCAGCGCCAGGAAGACCCTGACCGACCGAGTCGTCCGCCTCCTGCATCGCCTCCAGCAAGAGCTGCGCCCTGAGCTCGGCCTGGTGCTCGTACCAGTCCGCATGCCGAGGGTGCCAACGGCCAGTGCTCTCCGCGCGCACCCGCTGGAGGGCCACGTCGAGACAGCTCCTTAGGCGGTGCGTGAGGAGGCTGAACCTGAACCTGGCTTCCCGCCTGACCAGGGCGCTGAGCGGCTTGAGGGTCAGCCTCGGCCCCTCTCCTCTGCCGAGATGGCGGGCCATGTCAGCTTGGCCGATGCCGTGAATGCCGACCAGGGTGCCTTCTGCAGCTGCCGCCCACTCGCCGAAGGCGACGGAGAGGTTGGTCGGAGCAGAGCCCACGTCCCAGGACCACGAGACCTCCCTGGTCGTGACCTGCCCCTTCTTGCCAACCGAGTAGCGCACAATCTCCGCGTCCTCGTGTGCTCGAAGGAGCTCAGGGGCTACCTCGGGGAAGCGGGCGGGCCTGGACGGAACCTCGACCAGCGCATCAGCCCGCGCATCCTGTAGGCGAAGTAGGACAGGGCGATGCGGGTGCAGACCAAAGCCCTCGAGCGTGGTGGCACAGGAGGCCGTGCATGCAGCCAACGCCGCAGAAGCCACGAACCAATCGTAGAGGTGGTCACAGCCCTCGGCATGGCACGTCGCCTCCGAGGGCCCCAGGACGTGCCCCCGCACTGCCGCGGGCCAGCCCAACTCCTCCAGGGGCTCGGGCTCCATGTTGAAGTCCGCCTGGAGGACCCACGGGATGTCTGCATCGAAGCCCGTCACCTCCGAGACGGCCGAAAACAAGTCGAGGTTGATGCCTCGGGGGCCCAGAGAGTGCTGAAAATAACCAGCAAGCACCAGAAGCCGAAGGCCCGAAGCTGCGGCAATCTCCACTCCGATGAGGCGGTGCCGCAATGCCGCGGGCAGCGGGGCCGCAGACTCGTCGGCCTGCAAGCCGTCCCGCACCAGGATCGCCACGCCGCCTGAGGTCGCCAGGGGCCCCTGCTTCTCCGTCAACACTGCCGCGTGGAGGAAGGCCGCGTATCCCAGGCCACGGGCCTGAGCCGCCGCACTGGGCAGGCGCTCATGCGGGAGCCTCGTCTCCTGCAGCGCCACGACGTCGGGCCAATAGTCGTACGCCTTGAAGAAGGCTTCAATGACCTCAATGCTCCTGCTCCACGTATTGCCATTGCAGCCGAGCACGACGAGGCCAGCTCGGAGCTGCTGGCCTCCTGCCCTGTCACCAGGCGGCGCCTTGCCGATGACAGCAGCCTCGCGAGCTGCGCGCTCCTCAACGCCAGGCTCCATGTCCGCCGAGCCCCTGGTCGCGGGGCCCTCCGCCCCCTCCAGGACTGGAGGGGGGACCTGGCCCCGCACACCAGCGCTCCTAGACGGCGTCGGCGGGCTGCTCGCCTGCACGGGAGGTGGCGGCCGCTGGGGGGGGGGGGCCGTCCCTCCGCCCCTCCGGTAGCGAGCGGGGGGTGCGCCTGCCCTTCACCAACGGGGCCGAGAGCTGCGACGTCATGGGGCTGAATCCCACCGCTCTCGGCCCCTGACTGGCCGTCGGGGGGCCACCTCGGTGTTCCCGACCGCGCCAGCTGGCTACTTCGGGCAAGGGCCTTGGGCGCCGCCCGCCGCCTGCGGGGGGCTCTGACGCGCCAGCGGCCGTCGCAGCGCCTCCTCCACCTGTCCCAGCAGCTGGGCCCACGAACTACGGAGGCTTGCCACTCCAGCCCTCCTGCGTCACCCACGGCGCGGCCCGTACCCTGCAGCAGGAGCCACAGCAGCAGCCGCAGCCACCAAGGGGTCGCCGTCCGAGGTGGCCGCCCCTTGCTCTGCGAGGGCCTTGGCGAGGCAGGGCTCCACCTGGGGCCACGCACCCAGAGTCGCTCCGTGCTGGCCACGGGCCATTGCGGGCCCGTAGGGCCCGTCCGCAGACCTGGCCCGTGGGGCGGGCGGCCCCGCCGCGGACTGGCCTGCCCGCGGGCCTCCAGGGGCGGGGGCTGCCACGGGCCCACCTGAGGACGCGATGTCGAGCGGCATGTCATCGTCCTCAGTCGCGAGGCCGTCGTCGCCCACGCTGTCGCCCCAGCGCTTCCTGGCCGAGCTGCTGCGGGGCCTGAGCACGTCAGCGACCGCTTCCTTCTGCGTGTTAAGGATGTCGACGATCTCCGAGAACCTAGGGGGCAACTCAGCCCCGTGCTGCTTGAGGAGGTCCGACAGGGCCCCAACCTGCGTGAGCAGCCCCTGGACAGCGTCCCCGAGCGGGCTCGGCACACCACCGACTGCCGCGTTGGCCCTCTGGATCGCCTGCTGCGTGACCTTGGCCTTGGTCTCTTCCAGCTCAGCAATCTGCCCAGTAACTTCATCAACTCCCAACTCGGCCGCAGACAGCTGCTCCTGCTTCTCCGCGATGAGGTCACGCAGCTCAGCCGCCTGCAGCTGGAGCTTCTCCCTCTTGGTGCGGGCATTGGCCAGCTGACGCTCGACCTTCTGGATGGCGTTGGCCTCGATGTGGAAGACCGAGTGGGGCGGGCGCCCCGTCCGCTGGGCTTCCTGGGCCGACTGCTCAAGGGCGGCGACCTGGTCCCTGCCCTGCTGGAGGGCCTTCTCCGCCTCACGCTGGAAGTCCTCCGAGAGCCCGAGCTCCGCGGCCGCCTGGAGCTTGTCGACCCTCTCCCTGGCCGCCACGAGCTGCGCCTGGAGCTCATCGGGCTGAGACTTGGCCTCTCCCAAGGAACGCTCCCGCCGTGCCCTGCTGTTGGGGGCGCTGCTGGGTGCCGTGCTCCCTGAGAGGGCCCGCTGGGAGGCGGAGCGCCTCGCAGCGCGCTGGTCAGCTCTTCCCCTGGGCTGCTGCACGAACCCGTCGGCGTCCACCCGAGGGGAGACCTTGTCGGAGCGGTACTCCTTCGTCCATGGAGGAGCACTGGTGCCACACGCCTTGCACGTCCAACGCTTGTCGCACCAATTCCAAGCGTTGCAGCCACGCTTAGCACACAACCAATAAGCCCTCCGAGCGAGCCCCGAGGCAACCTCCGACATGGCGGCTCACCGAGGGACTGGCCGCAGCTTGGCCGAGACACTCGGCCCTGCAGGAACGAAGAAGCACAAAATTGGCGAAGCTTCTGGCTCGTGGCAGAGCGCCCCTCGCGCTCAAGAACGCCCGACGGACTCGCGGTCGTCGGGTGCGCCATGGCCTTGAGCCAAAATGGCTACGGAGTGGAGTCGCCGTGGTCCGGAGGGCCAGCCGCCGCCTGCCTGCACTGCAGCCGGTGGCCCCAGGGGGGGAGCACCACGCTGCCATGGGGAGAGCAGGGACGATATGTGGTACCCCGATGGGGGAGCAACACCTCGTCAGCACCGTCTCTCGGGGGCCCCCGCGGATCTCGGGTTCAGCGGCGGCGTGCCCTGGGGGGGAAGACGGAGGGGGCCGGCCCTCGCAGGAGGCGGGCCCCTGCTGCCCATCTTCGGGCGCGCCGCCGACCTCGGGCGCTGGCCCTGGCGCTCGTCGACGTCAGTCCAGCGCCGACTCGAAAGCTCTCTGTGCGGCTCTCCGGAAGGCTGGCGCCGTGATGCAGCCGGTGTGTTCTCCTGGCGCCACGCATGCCTCGTCATCCCTGCTTCTTTCCAGTCTCGGCCCACCGCCTTCGCTGGCCAATCGTCAGGAGGGAAAGAATCACACAGACACAATGAATCCTAGATTCCACAGAAAATATGGGAAAATATGGGAAGTGGGGGGGAAGACAAAAACCCAGAACATATGGGAAACTATGGGGAATCTTGTTATTTGTGTGTATTTATTTGTGTGTCCCAGGGCCCCTTCAAATCGGTGCAACTCGGGCGCCCAGGGGCCGACTCCGTCTGCTCAAGGGGCAGGGGGGAACGCCCCGATCGCCCACTGCTCGCCGATCGGGGCTCGGGGCCCCTTCTCGCCAGAGCCGCTCTTCTCGCTCTCGGGGGCCTGCCGCCGATCGGCGAGCCAGCGGCGACTCCAGGTCGTTGCTTGCTCCACTGAGCCCGCAGCCCCCCCACCCGATCGTTAAGCTTGGCATCGCTCGGACGTGTGCATTTTTCCCTCGGCGGGGACCATCGAGGAGTTTCCTCTATCATTTGGCGAAAAAACACCCACGAAACCAAACAAAAACACAGGGAATGGACGTCCGAGCGATGGCGAGTAAGTCTCTAGAGGAGGAATACAAACAAAAACTAGTAAAACATAGTCGGGGGGGACTTTGCGCATAGTTTTGGGACTGTTGCATATGTTTTGATTATTTGTTGGTGCTTCGGCCAAGGTCCGCCTGCAGGTGGACATGCCCGCACCCCCCCTAGCGTTGCCCCCGTCATTCGCAGCAGCTCAGAGGCTTGCGAAAGGGTGCCCCTGGCCCGTGGTGCCCCCACCCTCCCTCCCACCCTCCCTCCCTCCCTCCCTCATTCCCTCCCTCCCCCTCCCCCTCCTCCTCCTCCTCCTCCTCCTCCTCCTCCTCCTCCTCCTCCTCCTCCTCCTCGCTCCACTGTGGAGCACCTGGGTCCCTCTGGTCCTCGTGAGGGGGTGCTCGGGAGGCAGTGGGAGGGCTCCCTTCGGGTCCTCCTCCTCCTCCTCCTCCTCCTCCTCCTCTTCCTCCTCGGACGAGGATGAATTCGTTCCAGAGCGTTCGAGAACGCTCTCAGAGCGTTCGGGAACGCTCTGAGGAGGCCGCGGCGCTCGGTACCTCCTCCTCCAGACCCGCCGATCCTCAGAGAGTTCCGAATCAGAATCGGTCCGATTCTGTCGCTGTTCTGCCTTCGTTTGCTCAAATTCTGGGCCAGCAGCATATTTTCAGCAGCAACCGAACGTCGGAAATCGGAGCATATACATTACCAGTGGCGGATTGTTTTTCAATCCCACGACTTTGAGGGTCGGGGACGACGTCGGGGTGGTGTGGTGTATATGCCTGTCCCCCGTTTTCCAAGGAAAACAACGGAAAATGTATACACCAGGATCCCGTATACACCAGCGAATTTCAACGCAGGGTCGGAGAAAATCGTCGGTGTATAGGGTTCGTTTCCCTAGAACGGTGGAGGGGGCGGTGCCCTCGGGAGCGTGCCTGGCCACCGTGGGGCGGTACCCTCGGGGGCGGTGCCCTCGGGAGGAGGAGGAGGAGGAGGAAATAGAGGAGGAGAGGGAGGAGGAGGAGGAGGAGGAGGAGGAGGAGGAGGAGGAGGAGGAGGAGGAGGAGGAGGAGGAGGAGGAGGAGGAGGCGGAGGAGGAGGAGAGGAGGAGGAGGAGGAGGAGGAGGAGGAGGAGGAGGAGGAGGAGGAGGAGGAGAGGAGGAGGAGGAGGAGGAGGAGGAGGAGGAGGAGGAGGAGGAGGAGGAGCGAGGAGGAGGAGGAGGAGGAGAGGGCGAGGAGGGAGGAGGGCGAGGAGGTCGAGGAGGAGAGGCGCGCCCCTCCCTCGCGCGCCCTCCGTGCCCAGAGCCTGCCGGCCCGCCCCGGGGGGCCGGCCGCGCCCTCTGGGGGGGGCCAGCGAGCGGCGCTCCCTCGGTCGGGGGGGGGGGCAGGACGAGGAGGCGTCTGCTCCAGAGCGTCGAGCACATTCCCGGCCCTCCTCCTCCTCCTCCTCCTCCTCCTCCTCCTCCTCCTCCCTCCTCCCCCTCCCCTTCCCCCTCCTCCCCCTCACCCTCCTCCCCGTCCTCCTCCGTCCCCCTCCCCCTCCTCCTCCTCCTCCTCCTCCTCCTCCTCCTCCTCCTCCTCCTCCTCCTCATCCTCATCCTCATCCTCCTCCTCCTCGCGCTGTGAAAACGACACGACGGGAGGCTTTCAGCCATTTTCGGCCTCTGGGGGCCCTTCTCCCATAAGTTGAACTTGGATTTCCCATGGGAAACCTCAGGAGAACCGAAGGTACACTGCAGAGCAAGCAAGGAACACCGAGCCCCTCCCCAACGAAAAGGGTTCCTTCTTCAGGGCCCCGACTGTACATTCCCAGCCCTCCTCGCGCTGCGAAGTAGTCACGACGGGAGGTTTTCAGCCATTTTCGGCCTCTCCCTGACCTTCCAAGAGGGCAAAAGAATTGCACGCGACTGAAATACCCATCCCGAAGCTATCCTACGTCTTGGTTTTAGTCTGTTTCGCGCAGTTTTTTAGGTTTTTAGGCCTCCAGTGCTAATACATAGCTCTCTGGAAGGTCAGGGGAGGCGTCTGCTCCAGAGCGTCGAGTACATTTCCAGCCCTCCTTGCGGGCAATGTCTTTATCCACATCCAGTGCGTCTTGGAGTTTCGGACACTCTTGCCAAGAAAGATGAGGCGCACTGGACATGGATTATAATCTGCCTCCAGAAGGCTCAATGTTTATCCATATCCAGTGCGCCTCGGCCTTGCGGCGCCCCTTCCAAGAAAGTGCAAGACGCACTGGATTTGGATATAAATATTGCCCGCACTCCTCGCGCTGCGAAAAAGTCACGACGGGAGGTTTTCAGCCATTTTCGGCCTCGGGGGGCCCTTCCCGGGCCTCGGGGCTGTCAGAAAACGGCTCAGGATGCAACAGCGGCCCCGGGGAAAGGGTCCAGACCTTTGGGGGTCGACGTTGTGAAACAATCACAGCGTCGGGGGTTAGGGTTCTTTTCTTAGGATCAAGGCTAAAAGTACGGTGAATGCGACGCACGCCGCGCGAGGCGGCTCACGGGCCAGTGCTAGGAGTGCTAGGGGCCAAGACGAGGACACGTCTGTTCCAGAGCGTCAGAGCGCTCTGGGACACTCCGAGAAGGCCGTGGCGCCCGAGACATCCTGCAGAGCCGTCGGATCTGAGAGATTCTCGACGCATCCAGGGGGAGGAGGAGGAGGAGGAGGAGGAGGAGGAGGAGGAGGAGGAGGAGGAGGAGGAGGAGGAGGAGGAGGAGGAGGAGGAGGAGGAGGAGGAGGAGGAGGAGGAGGAGAGGAGGCGGAGGAGGAGGAGGAGGAGGAGGAGGAGGAGGAGTAGGAGGAGAAACCCCCCTGGCAAGCCGCCCGACCTCAGACATTTTCCATTTCTGCTCACCGGAATGGATCCTCGTCCTGGCTTCGTCTTGCTCGACCCCGCTCGCGGCCTCGGCCGCTGCCACTCCTCCGCGCGCCCTCGCCTCGCCCGCCGTGGCGGCCTGGGCCGGGGCTTCTCTCTCGGAGGTGACGACAGGGGCACGTAGCCAGGGGGCGGGCAGTACGCGAATTCGTCGGGGAGCCTCGCCGAAGGCATGAATCGTCGGCGCCCCCAGATACATGTATTGCTCCCCCTTGGGCCATCCGCCCTCTCCTCCTCCCTTTCCTCCTCCTCCTCCTCCTCCTCCTCATCTTCCTCCTCCTCCTCCTCCTCCTCCTCCTCCTCCTCCTCCTCCTCCCGGTCGTCGCCGCCAATGTTCGTGGCCGTCCCGGGGTCCGTGGCCCCGTGTCCTGCCCCGTAATTCTAGCCTGCGGTGGGCCGCTTGCCCTCGGTCGTCGCGCTTGAGCCTGGTGTTCCGCCCCGTCTCCAAGAAGAATGGCCGGCACAAGCAGAAATCGTTGGAGCTACGCGCGTATTGCTCGTATCGGCGCCGGAGGCTCCGCCAGGGGGACTCCAGCGCCGATGCGAGAGGTCTGCGCGGACTGCCAAGTCGGCCGCGAGCAGGTGGGTCTCGGCCAGCACGGGCGAGCGCGCGCGCGCGCCGAGGGGTCCCGTTCGCAGAGGCCGTGGACACGACGGGGTGGCTGTTTCGACCCCAGAGATGCTCGCGTCGTGGAAAAAAAAACTTGACGGGAGGCATTTGACCGTTTTCGTCTTTTGCAGGCCCTTGACGGGCCCCGTGACCGTCAAAGAACGACTCGGGATGAAAAGCCAGCCGCGGGGAACGGGTCGGGGCCTTGGGGGCGTCCCGGAGGCACCCGATGCGTGCGCAGATGCAGTCAGAGCGGGAAGCAGCCAAGGCAGCGGCAAGAGAAGGATGAGCAGGGTATGCGCAGGAAAGAGGACGTGGAAGAGGCGGGATGGGTCGAGGGAGGAAACGAGAGCAAAGAGATGGAGGAATTGGAGGAGAGAGGGGCGGAGGAGAAGGAGGAGGAGGGATGCGAAGGCGGATGCGGGTGCGGATGCGGAGGAGGAGGAGGACGAGGAGGAGGAGGAGGAAGAGGAGGAGGAGGAGGGATGATGAGGAAGAAACGAGGAGGGATGCTGCTGCTGCTGCTGATGATGATGCTGCTGCTGCTGATGATGATGCTGCTGCTGCTGCTGATGATGATGATGATGACGAGGAGGAGGAGGAGGAGGGATGATGCTGCTGATGATGCTGATGATGCTGATGATGCTGCTGATGGTGATGATGATGATGCTGATGCTGATGCTGATGCTGATGCTGTTGTTGATGATGTTGATGATGATGATGCTGATGCTGAGCGGCAGTCCAGGGGAACGGCAAGAGGTGGAGGGGATATACGGCATGAGGATGTGGAAGAGGAGGGATGAGGGAGGACAGGGGAGTGAGGAGGGACGGGAGTGGGGTCGAAGAAGAGGAATCACCAGACACTCTATTTTCTGTGTTCCACGATGATTTCTTGACTCTGCGCTGGCACCCCCTAGTATTCTTTTCTAGTGGAGGAGGCAGGGGCGGATGCCCCATCTCCCCATGCCCAGGTTTTGGCCTCGGTGCGCTCATGCTGGTCACAGGCACGCCGCCGCCCCCCCGCAGGGCCATCTTGGCTCAGTCGCCTCCCGCCGACTCCAACTCCGCACCTACGTCTGGCGGATCTCCCCTTTCGATCTCCTCCTCGAGGAGCTGATCCTTACAGTGCCGTCTTTCATGCATGCTCCGCGTGCGGATCATGTATTACACATGCAGGGGTTTGTACTACAATCAACGATGAGTTCATGCATCCCTCCTCTTTTTTGATTCCTTATCGGCCACTTTAAAGCGCGCTGCCTGTGTCGATGCTTTCCTTGCTGCGCTCAACGCGAGGAGGTTGAGACGCGATGCCTCTCCCGAAGAGGCCTTTGAAGCTCGCCTGCGCATTCTTGCTCGAAGGCATCGTGCGCTCGCGAACGCCTGGACTTTCGCCTCGCCTTCTCCTCGCCATGCGGCGCGTCGGCGGTCTCTTCCCACTGGAGCGCTCCCTGCGGTGCGTGCGCCTGGCACCCCGCGGGGCAGGTGGGAGCTCCCGAGTGAAGAAGCGCCGCAGACGCGCCGTGGCGAGGTCCGTGCTGCTCGACGCCGCCGTCGACCGCCTTCTGCACCTAACTTTAATAACTCGGCGAGAACCGACTGAAAAAAAAAAACGATGAGTTCATGCATAAAGTTATTCATGCATTAAGCATCTATTAAAATCATTATTTTTATATATATATATATATAAAAACTCAATTTATTCAAAACTGCCGTGTAGTCACATGTTTGCAGCCTCCACGGGCCCTCCGTCTCGTGCTACGGCTTCGCGCGGCTCCAAGAAGCCAGGCAGTGCCTTTGGAATGGACACCGAGTGCGCTGTGCGCTCGCCGGGCGGCGGCTCTTTCTGCAGTCGGCGCCCCCTGCTGTCGTTCGCGACGGTGCCGCCGCCTCGCCAAAGGAGGATCAGACGTGCTGCGCGCGTGGTCGAAGAGCTCGCACGGCTTGGCATCGCTCGGACGTGTGCGTTTTTTCCTCGGCGAGGACCATCGAGGAGCACCCTGGATCATTTGGCGAAAAAGCCACGCACGAAACCGAACAAAACACAAAGCATGGACGTCCGAGCGATGGCGAGACGGGCATCCACACCCTTCGATGATCCGCGCTGATCTCTGCGGCCGGCGCTGGGCCTCCCGTGGCTGGCGGCGCCTCCAGCGGCGCGCCGGCCCGAGGTCTGCGCGAGGGGACCTCCGAGCCTTGTCCGTGGCATCGCTCGGACGTGTGGATTTTTCCTTCGGCGAGGCCCAGGAGCATCCTCGGTCATTTGGCGAAAAAGCCACGCACGAAACCGCAAAAAACAGGGAATGGGCGTCCGAGCGATGGCGAGTGTCCGCTGTGCGGGCCCTTCCTTGTTCGGCTTCCAAGGACCTTTCGGGGATCGGCAAGGGTTTCTCGTATCGGCTCTCCACCGCTGGCGCGCTCCCCGCGCCAGGGAGAGGGGAGGCAAGTGCAGGTCTAAGAGATCCACACGGAGCTCCAGGCAGTCATGTTCGTGCTGTTTGTTTTTCCTCTAGTGTTGCTCTTTTGTTCGGCCATCTCTTCCCTTGTCA
The DNA here is from genome assembly GCA_963575745.1 of Prorocentrum cordatum. Lineage (NCBI taxonomy): Eukaryota > Dinophyceae > Prorocentrales > Prorocentraceae > Prorocentrum > Prorocentrum cordatum. The sequence goes on from CAUYUJ010018113.1 coordinate 154,664, forward strand.
GCGTAGCTGGTCTCGTGCCTCCTCCGTCGAACTGGGCGGGCGGCAGTCGCGACTTCCCGACCCACGGTGCTCCGGGGCGCACAGGCATGTAACCAGCCGCGCTCCTGCTCGCGCGTGTCCAGGTCGCCCGGCAGGGGTGGTAAGGCTTCGGGTTGCGCACAGACAGCCCCCAAGTACGCACAGGCCCCCCGAGTAGTCTGGGGCGGTATCGACACCTCAGCCCTGAGGCGCAGAGCGCCTCAGAGGCACCGCCAGAGGCGGCGGAGACCGCCCCAGACTGCTCGCAGGTCCTGTTGAGGTCGGCCGGGGCTACTCGGGTGGCCTGTTGAGGCCAGCCGGGGCTACCTGCGGGGGCTGTCTGCGCGCAGTTTGAGGCCTCACCAGGCAGGGGCGTGAAGGCGACCTCTCGGGCGCTTCGTCACGTGGTGGCGATCAATGGGCAGAGGGGGGGGATCGCGGGTCCCAAAGGGGCACGGAAGGGACCCCGGGGGCCCCGAAGGTGAACGAGAGGTGCGCCTTCACCCACCCCCCTGTCGAGAAGCAGGAACACTGCACAACCGTGAGTTTCAGGAGGCCCACGCCGATTTCGTGGCTCGGCGCTGGACCCCCCTCCCTGGCGCCCCGAGCGCGCTCGGGGCCCTGGCCCGGAGTCCTGCCCTGCCAGTCGAGTACGCGGTCAGAATCCTCGTTCGGCGCGCCTGGGCTCGTTGCTCCGCCCTGTTTCAAGCAGTGGCGAAGCGTCCTGGCTCGCCTATAGCCCTACCAAACCATGTTCTAAGAACCTTTTGTGGTTTCCACGAAATGTTTTAAGAGCATTTCTGGTTAAGACTGTCTTGTTTTAACACATCGGGTTAATGTTCTAAGAACATTGTATGTGTTCTTAGAACATTTCTGGGTTCCAAGAACGTTTTGTGGTAGGACTATCGGAATGCCGGGACCGTCAGTCCCTGCGCAACTGTTGCATAAACGTGTTTTTTTTGTATCCCACGCGGATCTCTTGGATCGGCGCTGGACCCCCATCCCCGGAGGAGTGCGCCAGGGGCGGCGCCAGAGACGGCGTGAGGGGGCCCTGGCGTCGATCCCAGGAATCCTCGCGGCCTCCCGATAGCCTTTGTGCTCACGGCAGGAGGCTCACGGGAAACGCTTCAGAATCCCCGAGGTCTTCCGAGCCTTCTGAGAAGGCCCGCCCCCTCTGACTTCCCCCGGGGCTCGCCGCTGGGACTCGGGCGTTGCGTCATGGGAGGGCAGCAAACGCCGAGGAAGAAAATGGCGTGATAATAAAGGCTATCGGGAGGCCTCGAGGATTCTTTGGATCGTCGCCTTCGCTTCTCCTCGGCGCTTGCTGCCCTCCCATGACGCAACGCCCGAGTCTCGGCGGCGAGCCCCGGGGGGAAGTCGGAGGGGGGGCGGGCCTTCGCAGGAGGCTCGGGAAGGCCTGGGGCCTCCTGCAGCGCTTCTCCCGTGAGCCTCCTGCCGACCGACGCGGCTTCTCCCGGAGGGTTCCAAAGGGGGTCTTGGGGGAGGGGGCCGGTTGTCTGAGGACGTCTCACGCGAGGGCGTTGGTTTGGAATCCGTCGCCAGATGTCCTTGATGTTTCCGAGGAGTTCCCGGAAACGGGACAGGGGGTCGGTTTGCGGGCCCATTCACTCGCGCGTTGGGGGTCAGGATGTCGTGAATTTTCAAGCCATGCTCTTTCAAATTATTTTTTGTTCCCAGAACTCCGGCGTTGTGATTTTTGCACGGCGTCGATTCCCGCAGGTCTGGACCCTGTCCCCTCGACCAGACCTTCGTCCCACGACGACTCAGGACGAAAGACGAAGGCCCGGAGACCGTCTTTTTCTGATCATTGGTTGGCGGTCTCTGGGCTCGGCCAGGCCGCCCGAAAGCGCCCCACAGCTGCGCGTCGCGATTCTCGTCCCCTCCTCGGCCTGCAGCCTCCGCACCTCCCGCGCAACGGGTGCCGCGCTGCCGTGGCCGCCGCCGCGGCCGCAGCGGCGGCCACCGTCGAGGCCGCAGCGGCGGCGGCACCCTCCACGGGCGGCAGGCGTTGGCCGAGGCACGGCGCGAGCACGCCGTCTCTCCTGGGCTGTTCGGCACGCCTCCCTCGGTGGCCGCAGCTCGGCCCGAGGCTCCTCGCAGGCCCCGGGCCGCACCGGCCGGCCGCCTCATCGAGCCCCCCGCGGGGCATGAGCTGCGCGCGCAGGAGCCGGCGCAGCAGCCGCGCCGTCTTGTGGGATCGGCACCGCTCAAACCCAGTGCAGTGTGGAGAGTGTCGGCGCCCACGGCGGGCTGCTCCAGAGACTCGCCCACTGCCGACGCCCCTGCCGCCCCCTCACTCTTATCCGCAACTGCGGGGGCCATGGGCCTCATGCGCAGCTCCCCGCTGTTGTGGACAAGAGAGGGGGGACGAGCGAGGGGAGGGTTTCCTGTGTGTCGCGGGGGAGGGGGGTCGCGAGTTTGGTCGGGGGTGAGTCGCGGGGTGGGTCGCGGGGTGGGTCGCGGCTGGGTCGCGGGGTGGGTTGCGGGGTGGGTCGCGTGGGGGTCGCGGGGTGGGTCGCGGGTGGGTCTTGGTGGGTCGCGGGCGAGTGCATCAACACTACTAATTATAAGGCTGTTTGATCCGTTTGATCTTGTCTGGTCGCGTGTCACTCAACCTGTATATCCCAAGGCTCTCGATTTCCACCCTCTTCGTCTTCGATCGCATCCCCCTTGGGAGCTTATCTTCCTTACCCGCCACGTGTAGTTGGCGCAGCCCCCAAAACAGGTGAAGGGAGGGAGGAGGGAAGGGACAAAGGGGGAGGGAGAAGCATGGAGCACGAGAGAGATCAGCTGGACGGGAATGAGAGGCAGGAAAACAATCGGCAGAATCAGACGGGCGGGTTGGGCTGGCGGACCCTGGCGGGTGGGGCGGGCGGACCCAGTTTGTTGGGTCGTGCGGGGCGGGGCGATGAAGCAGAAGTCTTGCATGGATCACGCAGAAGTCTCGGGCGATGTAGCACGGATCGCAAGTAGACGTTGGGAGTCCAAAGCGAGATCATGATTCCTGAGTGTCGAGGGCGCGGCGTTCCCATAAACTTCAAGGAAGTCCCACGCGAGTTCGCGGCTGCTTGGTAAAATGTGAGGAGGTCCCGCGCGAGAGCGCGATTTCGAATGATCTGTCAGGAAGTATCCGGCGGGCGCCGTTGTTGTAAACCGGGGGCCGCAAACCCAATATGAGGCTTAAGACTCCCCCTTGCAAGAAATAGGATGCGAGCCTAGGGAGGAACACTTCACTTGAACAAAATACACCAGAGAAACAACTTATTAGCGGTTGCTTTGAACATTAGTGATTTGGATATTGGGACCGATTGTGACATCGATAGTGCGATCGATTGTGGGATCGATAGTGAGGACCATCGTGAGATCGCTCGTGCGATCTATAGTGAGGTCGATTGTGAGATCGATCGTGAGATCGATCGTGAGATCGATAGTGGGATCGATAGAGAGGTGGGTAATGAGATCGATGGTGATACCAGTCGAGCAGGGCATCGACCAGGAACCCGGGAACCAAGGCGTCCGGGAACCCCGCCGCCCAGGGAAGTCGGCCCAGAGCCAGCAGCGGGAACCCTCGGGAGCCCGGAACCGCGGAACCCCGGAGCCCAGCCGGCCACCAGGATGGGCCCGCCGATGTTCGCCGAATGCTTCAAGGTCCGCTAGGGCTCCGTCCGTGCAGGCACGGAGCTGGGGAGCTCTTGTCACAGCACAGGGGGGTGTCAACAACGTGCAGTCAAGACGCTGGAATGAGGAGCAGTTTGGGTTCGGAAGGGGCTCGATGTTCCTTACAGGTTCCTCCAGTGCTGTTTCTCTTGCCCTCCTGGGGCACGGAGGCGCTTACAGGGCCAAGAAGGCGCTTCGTTCCTTGCTTAGCGTTCCTTCTTTCAGCAGCCCGACTGTTTTTTTGTAAAGACAGGAGAATCGGGGGTGGACTGACCTCCTACCCTGACACGTCGATTAGCGAATTGGCCGTTTTCGGCTCGCGAGAGGGCGTCGCGGCCGTCATTTTTGCGGGTCCAGGTCCCTCGGTTTCGGTCCCAGGCCGTTCTCAGTAAAGGGTGGTCTACGAAGGGGAGGTTTGTCCACCGCCGAAAATACATTAGACATCAACGCCACAGCAATCCGCACCGCGGAGCCCACTTCCTGGCATCGCTCGGACGTGTGCCTTTTTTCTCGGCGAAACCATCGAGGACCATCCTGGAGCATCGAGCAAAAAAAACACGCACGACATCGACAAATGCACGGGACATGGACGTCCGAGCGACGGCAGGGCACCGCGGAGCCCACTTCAGCCACGCGCCCAGAGGCAGCGGACGACCGCTCGGCCCCCCGACTCCGACGGGCTGCGCCGCGAGGTCGCGCCCGTAAGGGCCGCACGGGGCGACGCGCAGGCTCCCAGGGCGTGTAGCGCCCGAACTCTGCGGTGGTCGCTGTCTTGCTCCTCCTCCTCCTCCTCCTCCTCCTCCCCCCCCTCCTCCTCCTCCTCCTCCTCCTCCTTCCTCCTCCTCCTCCTCCTCCTCCTCCTCCTCCTCCTCCTCCTCCTCCTCCTCCTCCCCTCCCCCTCCCCCCTCCCCCTCCCCCTCCCCTCGCCCTCCCCTCCTCCTCCTCCTCCTCCTCTCCTCCTCCTCCTCCTCCTCGTCCTCCTCCTTCTGCTTCTCGGTACTCCTTCTCCTCCTCCTCCTCCTCCTCCTCCTCCTCCTCCTCCTCCGCTCCGGGAACTGCACGGTGCAGTGGGGGCGCGCACCAAGGAGCCGTGTGCGCTTCGTCGGGGGATCCTGGGTCTCGCCGCTCCTCTCGCGGCGCGGCGACTGCCCGCAGCCGTCGACAAGGAGCTGCTGCATTCGGGGTGCTCCAGGTTTCCCCTCGGGTGCGCCTCGCGCACGCGCTCTCAGGTTGTCGCAGGCCTAGAGGTTGACACCAACACCAATTTCGGCGGCTTGCCTCCACCGAAGGAAGAAGATCCCGATCTCGGTGATGGTGGTAATATTCTGGCTTCCAAGGTGGCCGAAATATTACCACCATCACCGCCGAACATCTAGGATCATCTTCCCCCTGTGGAGGCAAACCCCTGTGTCGGTGTTGGTGCCCATTTCCAGGCCTCCAAGGTTGGGGTTCTTGCGGGGGTTTCTCCGTGCCGCATGGCGAAGCACGATACAAGACTCCGTGCCGCATGGCGAAGCACACTTTGCTGTTGGAGGTCCGGGCGGATTTTTTGGGTCGTCGCTGGAGCCCCCTGGCGGCGCCTCCGGCGCCGCCCCTTGCGCAGACCGTGCGGCAGGGAGGGGGTGTTCAGCGCAGCTCCAAGAAATCCGCTCGGACCGGCCACAGATTATGCGTATACCGTTTTTGTTCCCCCTAGCATGCTCTGGTCGGACGTGCGTCTCCGCCAGTTCTTGTGGATGCCGATCTCGGTCATGGTCTACGTCGGCCGTCGCCCGTTCGCGAGGATGATCCCCGAATTGACGCTGACCAAGATCGACGGTGACCAAGATCGACACGACGCTTCCACGTTCAACCTTGGTCATGGTTCCCGTTGTCATCCCCTCCAACAGAGGCGCACTGTATGTCAGTATGTCCTTGTGCGTCCCAGTAGGACGCCGCGGGCGAAACGGAACTGCCTGGCCCCAGCTCCAACGATTGGGAGAGCAATACGCAGCAGAAGCACAGACACTCCCACGCGTGCGCGCGTCGTGTGCAAAATCACAACGGCGGGGGGGGGGGGGCAGCTTTCAATCGCGACGGGGGGGGGGGTGCTATTTCCCTCCCCTGGGGGCCCTCGCTGGGCCCAGGGCCCGGGAGCGTCGACCAAAAACGACTGGCGATGAGAAGCCGGCCCCTGGGAAAGCGCCGGGGCTTCCAGGAGCGCACAACCTTGGGATCTGGACGCCCGAAATGGGCACGGAAAGAACGGGTACAATGCCCAACAGCAGTTCCTGTTCGTTTGGAACAGGACTCGCTGTCCTCGCCGCCGCGGCCTGTGTCCATTCGAGACAGAAGGCCGCCTGCCCAACAGCGGCCGCTGTTGGTTTGGGACAACATTTGTTGTTGGGTATTGTACCCATTCTTTCCGTACGGTAGGTTCGTGTCGTGTCGACCGGCGGCGACCCCGCCAGCGGCGTTCAACGTTGAACGCCGCGGGCGACCCAGAATCGTTCGATGTGGAACGATTTGGACGTTCCGGAAACGGCCGATCGTTCAAGGTTGAACGATCCCCGCGGTGTCAGAAACCAACGCCGAAGTCGGCACGACACGGACCTGCCGTACCCATCTCGGGCGTCGAAATGGGATTTTGGCGTCGCAGTAACTGGTCACCGTGAGCGGCTCTGCCCGTCGCCAGGGGTCTCGGGCCCTCGCGGCCCGAGGGGCGCCTCGACGCACCTGGCATCGCTCGGACGTGTGCATTTTTCTCCTCTGGCGAGGGCCATCGAGGAGTACTCCAGATTTCGTAATAAAAGGGAGGGGGTCTCAACCCTCCCAGACGAGAAGTTTTAGACCCCCCCCCGTGGGAGAACCCTCCAAAACATCGTCCCCAGACCCCCCCAGGCCCTCCAAGATAGCCTGGAAGAGACCCCCCTCCGAAATGAGACCCCCCTCCCTTTATTACAAAATCTGGAGTATCCTCGATCATTTGGCGAAAAAGCCACCCACGACACCGGAAAGAGCACAGGAAGTGGACGTCCGAGCGAGGGCCCGCGACTGCCGCCGCAGGTCGGGGCCCCTGCGGCTCCCGTCGTGGGAGCTCTGCGCTCTCTTTCTCCGGCTGCGGGGCGCCACAGAGCGCCGCCGCCTCCGCGCCCGTGCCCCAGCGCGCGCAGCGCGCGGGGGCACGGGCGCGGGGTCCAGCGCCGGAGGCGGCGTCGGACCCCCCTCCCGCACCACCTCTTACCAGCCTCGAACGTATCCCTATCCCTAAGTCGGACCCCCCTCCCGCACCACCTCTTACCAGCCTCGAACGTATCCCTATCCCTAAGATTGACACGCCAAAAGGCGATGACAATCTTAGGGATTCGCCCTCAAAAAATGAGGGAATCCCTGAGATTGGCATCGTGATGAGGAGGTGCCCAGCATAGGGATAGGGATACGTTCCAGGCTGGTAACTCCCGCACCACCTCGGCGGCGCCTCCGTGGCCGCCCCCCAGCGGCGCCTTGCGCGCGCCAGGGCGCGGGGGGGGGTCTTCGGCGGCAGAGCGCGGGAGCCTCGTGCAGCCCAGCAGCGCCTTCTCTCGGGTGCGTGGGCGTCTGCCGGCGTCTGGCGATCGATGAGGTGGCGCCGATCCAGCGTCGACGGGCGTCGTTTCGCGTCGACTCGGCGTTGGTTGGCGTCGACTAGCGTCATCTAGCGTCGTTTGGCGTCGATTCGCAAGAGCCAGCCATATAGTATTGGGGGCATTCATGAGTTGCCGCAGACGGGGGTGCAGCGCTGACCCATGAGGCCTGCACGGACCTCCGAATATGTGTGTGTGTGTGTTCTGCTGTTCTTTGCTCTTCTAACCATGACCCTTTCCATCGCAAGCATAAGCTGCAGATCTGGGACCGGTTTTACGAGGACGGGGACAAGGACATCCTTGGCCATGCTGGTCTTGTCATCGCGAAGGACGGCGGCGTGTCGGACATCCATGACTTGGACTACAGCATGATGTACGTACAGGCTCTACTTCTCTGCGTCTTCTTGGTCGTGAACGTCGTGATGATAATACGTGCCGACTTGAACGCGCTCCTCGGGGTGAACCTGAATGCCGAAGAGCGCGAAGCGACGTCGGGCTTCCTGCTCAGCAAGCACCTGTTCAACTCCATGGGCGTCGCCACATGGTTGACGAGACGCTTCGACGAGCTCATCCCGCTGCTGGAGTTGCTGTCCTTGTGCGCCGTTGGTGGCAGGCTGCTATGGCGAGCTGGTCGAGCGTGCTACCAGGGGTGCATGCAATTCCGCGAGCCGAGCAACCACAGTTGGGAGCTCATGAAGTGGACAAACGTATCCCGCGTGTTCTGGGAATCGGTGCCCGAAGTCTCATCTTTCAGTGCCATGCGGTTGCTGTACTACGTCACGCCCACTGTGATGGCTACCCAGGCCTACAATCACGTAGACCTGGCCGTCACCAAATTCCAGCGTCACAACACGTGGCAAAGTCGCATCCTCATCGTCCTACCATTGTTTAGGTATGTCGCGATGTGTATTTGCTGTCTATTGATTGGTTTCGATGCGTTTCTGATCAAGTTTCGGGTCGCTCAGTCATACGTCACGAGTTATGGCTTCCATTGGGGCAACGTTTTTCAAGCCGCGGTCTTCTTGTACCAGGTTTTGGGAGTGGTGAACCTAAACTGGTTCGTGAGGGAACGGCTGTGCATCTTCATCGAAGATGCCTACGGCGAATCACCGCCTCCTTCTGCCTTCAGGAAACGCCCATGCAGCCAAACACACGTTGGGCCGAAGTCTGGCCGAGCTAGTGGACTATGTGCTCCCCCATCCGTTGTGGAACCCCTTGGGGGAACATTGGGGAGAGGAAGAGGGAGGAGAAGGATGGCGAGGAGGTGGGGGAAGAGGAGGGAGGCAGAAGAGGAGGCCTCTTGAGGCCCTCTTGGTGCCGTCTGGTGGACATCTTTGGACGTCTTGGGATCATCTTGGGACCGTCGTGAGAGCCATCGTGGCTATCTGAGCCATCGGGCAGACCATATTTGGCCATCTGGGCCGTCTTGGAGGCGTCAGGCACCTTGCCTTCGACCTTCTCGGCGGCCGGATGGCTGGGCCGAGACTTCTTTTGGGAACCTTGAACATAAGCACAGCCATTCAGAAGTCTGACACGCCGTGCACCCATGTGGAAAGCCAACAGAGGCAGGGTACCCCTCCGACCCGGCTCGGTCGATCGATCTCAACCAACCGATCCGATTCGGCGCGATCATGAGGTCACTTGCTCGCAGGGCCCGAGGCCCCCAGCCATTCAGAATCCGAGTGGCCAGATGTCGCAGCCACTTTCTTCCTCCGCCGTCCTCTTTCTCCTCTTTTAATCGGGTGAGTCCGATTTGGCCCCGACCTCCAGCCACTCAGATTCTGAGTGGCCAGGGGTCGTGTGGCCCCCCTCTCCAGCGAGGACAAACCAATCCGAAAACTGTACCGGTCCCCTGGCCAGTGAGGAAGGCCCGATATGGAAGCTGCCACGGGCCCGGTCACTCAGCTTTGGAATTGCCGGGGGTTCCCCGACCTTTGGCCACTCAGATTCTGAATGGCCGGAGGCCGTGAGGGCACCCCCACAAAAAGAACAACCAATGCTGGGTAGTCGAAGGCCAGACTGTCAGACTGGATTGGGCCCCAAGGGCCAATCTGGCCTGGCCATATTGGAGGATTTGGGTTATTCGCCAGACTGGATTCGCGTTGGCTCCCTCGCCAGATTGCCCCCGTTTGCCAGATTGGGCCTGCCAGACTGGCGCCAGATTGGCTTCGACTACCCAGCAATGAGACAACTGCCCTGGGTCCCTGGCCGCTCAGAGTCTGGGGGGGGGCCGCCGAGAGTCGGGGGGGCCGCTGTGGAGTGGCCGGGGGGGGGGCTCCGAACCTCTGGCCGCTCCGAGTCTGAGTGACCAGGGACCACCCTTGATGAGGAAAACCAATACAGTCGGGGCCCTGAAGAAGGAACCCTTTTGGTTGGGGAGGGGCTCCGTGTTCCTAAGTGTTTCACAGCTTGCCTCAGTTTTTCCTTATGTTTTCGATCGGAAATCGAAGTTCAACTTATGGAAAAAAGGGGCCTCGTTCCTTATTTAGGGTTTTTTAGGTACCCTTGATATCAAGGGCGTAAAAAACGCCCCTAGCCTAGTTTACGAGGCGCTGTGCGCTGAAACTCCTGTGGGCTAACAGAGTAAACCCTGCGTGATGTGCCGCGTCCTGGCGGTTCTAGGCTTTGGGGGTTCCCAGGAGGTTTACGGACCACGCATTGTAACCCAGGGTAGGGTCGTTTTTTCATCCCTCAATGATAAGGAAAACCAGTATAAAAGCTGCCCTGGGCCCCCGGTCATTCAGAGTTGGAGTGACCGCGTGGGCCGCGACCTCTGGCCACTCAGATTCCTCTCGCTTCGCGGGGTGCACGTCCGGAGCACGTGCAGTCCAGTCGCTGTCGGGCCTCTGGGAACTTCTTGGGGGCCCCTTGGAGGCCTCTTTGGGGCCTATTGGGTCCTCGCGGGGGCGTCTGGGAGGCCTCTTGGGGGCCTCTGGGAGGCCTCTTGGGGGCCCCTCGGAGCCTCGTGGGGGCGTCTTGGGGGCGCTCTTGCGCTTTCTGGTCGAGACTGTCTTGGGGTAACCTCTTGGGCCGTCTTGGGGGCCTCTTGGGGCATCTCGGCGGCCTCTTTGGGCTGGCTGGGGGCCCTCTTGGGCCGTTTCGGGGCCCTCTAGAGGGCTTCTTGGGCCGTCTGGGGGCCACTTCAGAGGCTGTTTCGGCCGTCCTGGATCTCTGAGGGTCGAAATAGGCGGGAACGCTGAAACCTTCAAAAAGCCATAGGACAATCAATGGTTTTTGGCTTCTGGAGGTGCACTCGGGGGTCCTTTGGGGGCCTTTTTGGGGCGTCTTGGGGTCATTGCACGCCCTCTTGGGGTTGTCTTGGGCCGTCTTGGGCCGTCTTGGGGCCAGCTCGAGCCGTCTTGAGGCCCTGTTGGGCCCCCGAGGGCCAACATGCCCAACGCGTTGATTTTCTATATGTTTGGTTAGTTTTCAGGCCCAGGAGGGGAGGGGCCACCTTGGGTCGGTGGAAGTGGCGTGGCCTCGGGGGAGGGGGGGGGTATAGGGGGTGAGATATAATCATAATGATAAAAATAATAATAATACTATTAATAATAATAATAATTAATAATAATAATATTAATAATAATAATAATACTAATAATAATAATATTAACAATAATAATCATAATAATAATAATAATCATAATACTAATAGTAATAATAGTATTAATAATGTAACACAATGCAATTTGCAGCAATTGTGCAGTCATTGGGTACATGGGATACGTTGCACTGTCGCCTTTGCAGAGCTGCCTCCGGCAACACGTCACCTCCAGACGCGGATTCTGTAGGTTTACGCCAGATCCGCCGACCCCTGTAAAAAACTACTGCGCCCCCAAGACTGCATGTCACGAGGCTTGTCCGAACCATGACACGGCGCTCGACATCGTTCTTGTTGCTTCGTTGCTGTCATCGTACCTCTTGGTGTTCTTTTGTGCCCTTTCGGTGGCATCTTGGCCTGTCAGCAGGCCGTGTCTGGCCGCCTCGAGGCATCTTGGGCCATCTTGGTTGCCGTGGTTGCCTGCCTGGGCTGTCTTGGGAGCGGGACGCGGACGCACAAACTTCCAACGAGGGTTCGTGGCCTCGGGGACAGGGGGCATGCATAGGCTGGTCTGGTAGCAGAGGTGTGGGGGGTTCCGAATTCGAACACGCTGCAGAGCAGCACTTGGCATTCTAACATGCTCACGTCGTGCAGGCACGATTGCGGATTTTTGTAGGGCCTGGCTATCATGCTGAGTCGTTGTGTGCTCGCGGACATCGTCGCTCGCGGACATCGTCGACGTCGGAGGCGGGCAGAGTGGGGCGATGGAAGCCGCGCAGCCAAGATCGGTGGACGCAGCGGTTTCAATGTAGTCAAACGTCAGCGCGAGCTCGGAGTTGTCGAGACCGCTCCCGCCGGAGGTGGATCTCCAGCGCGGGAGATCTGCTCGGAGGGCGCGTGGAGGTGCGATCGTCTGCGCATCGAGGTCTTGCCGAATATCGCAAACGCTTGTTTTGCTAACGCCGTCGCCCGGGTGTTGCTAGGACTCGGGCCGGTTCGGCAAGCAGTGCTGCGCCACAGGGATAACGTGCGGCGTGCGGTCGGTGGCGCGGAGCGGCGTGCGCGCGTGGGCCGGCCGGGCAGCCCTGAGGAACGCATCTTGTGGTGATTTCCCGGCCACGGCGAGAACAGGTGCCGTCAGTTACGGCGACGCGACGCGGGCTTTTTCAGTGCGGGCGCGTGTGTGATTTCTGAGGAGACCGCCAGTGCGACGCGAGCGAGCTGTGGAGCGGGATGGTGGAAACGTTCTTTCTCGCGGAGTCGGCTGCGTTGAATAGGATGGCAGCGCGACCGCCTCGGGACTCGTCCGTGGACGAGTGCGTACTGGGATACGCAGTTCTACAGAGAAGATATGGCGCGGGGTGCGGGTGGGTCTCAGACCTTTATAGACGAGAACGATTCATGACAATTCTGGTGTGGGAACACGCTCAACATGCAGAACCATGGTGCTTCGGCTCGCTGGTAAGCTTGCATGCGCGCGCCGCGCAGGATGGCTTGCCATGCCCTCATCGGCCGATGCTGTCGCGTGGCGAAGTGTGGCACGGTTGCCAGGGGCCCTCGCAAACGCGCGACATCCCTGAAGTTTGGCCACCGCCGTTGCTGACAGTTGTTCTATGCAGAGGGATGGCTCAAGGGATTGGGTGAATGCTCGCGTGAAGATTCTTCATGGGATGGCTTGGCCAGCAATGGCAGTATACGGTATCGACTCCTGGGTGCAATCTGTCGCCTAGACCGTCGCAGCCATTGCGTTGCGTATTTCGACTGTCCTGGGGTAGGCGTTGTCAGGATCAACGACGACAAAGTCGATCGAGTGGTGCTCTTGGCGTTCGCGGGGTCTGGGAAGGAACAGGTGGACGTGGCCCTCGTTGTCTCTGCGCGTGATGCGGCATGTGGGGCGTCGTCCGCAGGCGGCGTCGGCGTGTCGCCGTTCGTCAGCGGCGCCGTTGGCGCAGGAAGACGCGCGAACGCTGACGGCGAGGCAGCGCGAGCCGCGGGGGGCGCGAGGGTAAAACGGGGCCCCAGAGTAGTGAACAGCAGTGATGCGACGGTGAAGTGGGCACGGCTCGATGGCCATCGGGAAGCGGGCGCGTTTCGGGGCAGGGCGCTGAAGAGTGGAGGCTGGAGCGGGCGACCGGGCGGCGGCGAAGGAGATGGGGCCATTCGGAGTCCCACCCTTAGCCATATCGGGCGCCAGGGATCTCTGGTTCCGCGGGGGCCCGTGGAACGTGGCCGAGAGGAGGCGTCGAATGGCGGTGGCTAGGGGGCGCCGGCGCCGCCGCCCCTCGCAGCGGTGCTTGGGGCTGGAGAAGACGAGGCGCGCAAGCGGCGGCGAGGCGGATCGAGTATCGGCGCCAGCGGCAACGCGTCGAGCAGGAAGCCTTTGGTTGCTGCGTAGAGTGGCGGAGGGTGCAGCGACGGGACTGGGCGCGCTGGCGCATGCGCAGGAAGCGTGGTCGGAGCGGCAGTGAGCGGCAGTGAAGGAGCGGCTGAGAAAGAAGGAAGAGGCAGGATGCAAGCGCAGCGTGGAGCGGCGCCTGGCCGAACGTCGCCGCCGGGAGTCGGCCTGGGCGCGACGGGCGTGGGTGGAGCGCTGCGCGGGGACAGCTCCCTGCCGGAAATGTCGGGGCGAGCGATGACGGCGCCTCCGCGGCGGACGCGATGCAGGCGGTTTTCTATAATGTTGGAGTAGACGTGTCATCGAAAGATCCGCGTCGGCCCCGGAGGCTCCTCGCGGCAACTGCTGCGGCCAGTTCGCGGCCTTGCCCGGCCGCGCCAGCGGGCCCAGAAGATCCCGCGCAACCGTGATCGCGAGCGCTGGCCGAGGGCATTGCCAGTTGTGCGTTGTGCGTTTGCGGGGTGTATCTGGCAGTCGGATGACGTGGGGGGATTGCGCGAGCACGTCCGCCAGGTGCACGGTGGCGTCGTGCTGCCCATCGCAGACTTGGTTGCTCGTGCTTTTCGGGATGGCGCTCAGCTGTCAGTGCATTCCCCGCGCAGACGGAGTTGGGCCATGTACGCTTGGGCGACGCAGCAGAAACAACCATAGCGTTTCCGATTTGTTTTGCGCGCGTGCGCGTTTCCACGAGTGGAAAGCCGACGGGGGGGGCTGGATTTTCTGGGGGCAGCCGTTTAAAGCCGCCCAAGCTGACCCAAGCGTGGCGAGTCATCTTGGCGGGTGGGCCATGTTGGAAGCGCCGCTGCGCTTTTGTGTCGACGCATATCTCTGGGTTCACGGGTCAGAACCAGGAAATGGAGCTGTGGACCTCGGGAGATGCGTGGGGAGGGCATGAGCTTCACGATTGGTTAGTGGCAGTCCCAGCGTCGCGCGGTGAAGCGAACATCTTGCGTTGTCTTGAAGATCAGCGGTGCCGCGGGGTATGCCGGGGGAACAGGGTGGCGTGTCCGGAATGCAGAGTGCCTCTATGCGCGGGCTGCATGGTAGAGGTGGGCGCGCCGCGTCGGTGGCGAGCCGCTGCGGCCCCGGCAGTTCCGCGCCGCAGTTTGCGAATGACTGGGTGGCGTTCTATGCGCCGGATGACCTGCTGCAACCACTGCATTGCGTCGATGATTTGTTTTTCTTTCGGGGTGGCGTTTCAGAGCGACTGGGAAAATGGCGCGGGCAGGGGGGGCCTGTTTGACAGCGCCGCAACGCGAGGGAATGCCGCGAGCATCGTGTTATCGTGGCAGGGTGTGCTGCGAGAGCCCCCCCCGCCAGCTGGAGACGGAAGGGCGCCAGGGAAGCGATTCGGCGTTGCCGATCTTTGGTGGTCGGTCGGGGTCGGTGGCGCAGATCTTTTTGAGAATTCGAGGGCGCCGCTGCGCAGGACAGCTTGCCGCGTTTCATGCGTCGAGCGAACGTGCAGCGCGAGGTCATGAAGCGCCATGTCGAGATGATGCGGGAAGTGCGGGCGCAGGGCACTCGTGGACATCAACTTGGAAGTTATGGGGGCGAAGGCCAAGCAGCTGCCGAGCGACGGCGGGCCGCCAGAGATTGCGCGGCCGCTGCCGCGTGGCGCGGCTCTGGTCGAGCTCGCGGCGCAGAAGAATAGGACGCCTTGTGATGGGTGCGAGATTACGTGGGAGCCGCTGCGCGCGAAATGGACTCGCGCACTCCGAATCCCGTCGCGATGGAGAAGTCGTCGGTGGACGAGGTGGACGCGAACAAGTTGGGACAGGGTGCGCCGGGGCATGCGTCTGGGAGTTCGCCTGCAGGGCGCGAAAGCCACGGCGCAGGCGCGACGACGGTCGTCCAAGATGGCGCATGGGCAAGAGTGGCGCAAAGTTTTGAGCTGCGGCTCGCAAGTAGGTGGGCGGCCAGGTGCGAAAAGGCCGAGTGCCCGTGCGGCGGGCACAGGGGCGAGCGCACTCTCGCGAGGGCGAGCAGGCATGGATGTGAAGACAGTGCAGTTCTGGCCGTGGGGCATGATGGAGACAAACGCGTCCCGCGTTCGTTATGTCGTGTACTCTGGGCACCAGGTTGTGAATCAGTTCGTTCCGTGCTTTGTTGGGGTGGCGTTTCCGTTCTGTTTCAAGTGCGGCGTGGGGGTGCTGGACATGCCTGAACAAAGGAACGTGCGCGCCATCGACGTGGTCCAGCGGCGCCCTTCGTAGAACTGGCGCTGTGGGCGCGCGTCATGACGCGTCTGGTGGAGCCGCAATTTCGGCGTGAGTGGAGGTTTTCTTCTACGGTGTCGTTTATAGATATATGTATGTATATATATATATACAACCAAAGAATACAATAATGCGTGAACGTGGCGCGGTCCGTCCGCGTGGCGGACTATCGGAAGGTCGGACATGCGGAATGCCAGCACTCGTAAGGCGAACCGGAGATGGCGGCCGCGGGCATCGTCGATGTCTTGCGCGGGACACACAAGGGCCCGTCAACCAGGGAGTTCTCGAAGCTAAAGCACGTGCAGTCGTTGTGCCCGATAGCGATGCGATTGGCTGCAGGGGCCAGCGCCGTCGCTCGCAATATTGAAGGGGCGAGCGAGGTGCGGGCGCTCATGAGGTGTGACGCCCGCGCGGCTCGAATCGCGCATGGCGCGCCGTCATTATCCACCGTGTCTCTGGACGAACAACCTGGCACTTGTGCGGCTGTCGCGGTCGCGGAGACAGGGCCCCGTGAATCGTTGTGCGGCGCGGGCGTCTCATGCCTCCACGCGATGGGGGCTGCGGGGGCCGTCGCTGGGGCGCGCGCAAGAAGCGTCAGGAGATGCCGTGCCAAGGGGGTGGCGCGAGCAGGCGGGTGGGAACGATTCGGGGACAGAGGTGGTAGAGGGTGAGGACGACGTGGGCATGGCATTTGCCGATGTTAGCAGAGGCAATTCCCGCGTCGGACGAGAGGAGAGCAGTTCTAGCTCGAGACCCACTGGCGGGCGTTGATGGGTTTCGGGTCCTACTGGGCCTCGCATTCGAGCACATGTTGGGCATGCGGTATTGTCCGAAGTCGCCGGTGTGCGAGTGTTTGGGCTTGCTCGGCAACGTCGCGACGGCGGTGGGCGGGTGTTTGGGCCGCGTGGATGGGCTGTGCGGTAACATAGAAGCTCAGACATCGGCTGGAAGTCTGCATTAGCAGGCGCAGGTCTTCGTTCAATGTGTGCGCCAGCACGCGCCATTGTACGGACTGGTACAACTGCCGACGGGCGCACTGGGGAGACTGGTAGAGGAGCGCAAGAGGCACAGGGGAACGCGAGTCGCCAGGAGCACTTTGACGTAGAGGAATGGAGGCAGAGGAACACGGAAGTGAATAAGGCGTGGCCCACGTGCCACGAGACGCCAGCTAGTTACGCAGCGGTCACACCGATGGAGCGGGAGAGGCAGAAGGAGGCGGGAGCATAACAACCAGCGACACTGCCACATGCGTGCCTGTGTCTGACGGGAGGCACGTGAGCGTGGGAGAACGAACGCGGCTGCAAGAGTATGTAGGCTTTTGGGTGCAAAGGGGGCGCGAGTTTCTTCGAAGCCACGTGCGCCTGTGGAGAGAGCGTTTGCAGCGCGTGCTACCGATGTCACATTGCCACAGATAATAGCACGATATGACGCAATGCATTGTTTTTGTTTGTTTGTTCTTTCCGCGCGCGACGTGCCTGATAGATCGCGGAGTGGTCCTGCGCCAGGGCCTTCTGAGAGCGCGTGGCATGCCCCGCGCGGGCAGGAGGAACGCGGCAGGTTGTTTGCGCGGGCCCGTGAACAAGGAGAACCTGAACGGCGCTCTCCCAGCGATGCCCAGCGGCGCTGCGGGGTTGAATTTTAGCAGCGGTTTGTACATTCCGTACAGGTTTCCGGTGATAACAACAATGCGCGATAAGTGTGCGCGAAGAACGGTGCAGGGAAAGAGATCGGCCCATCGACGTCGTGATGGCAGCTCAGCAAGATTAGACTGCAGCGGCGGGGTATTCGGCGGACTATCAGTGCAAGCGGTGTGCCCCGTCGTTCAACGAGGAGGGAGATCCAGAAGGGCAGCCGCGCGCTGGCGGAGCAGGCGAAGGACAGGGACGCGGCGCATCGAGCGAACAAGCACTTGAATAGTTTTCTCAGTGACATGTACGGAAGAGGCGCGATGCGGTCAGTGCAGGAAAGTGCGAGCCTAAGCGCGTGCAGAGACTCCAAGGACGTGACCGCTGCCGAGAGTATCAAGACGGCGAAGACAGCCTTGGTGCCCGGGGCAGATGCAGTCCGCCTGGCGGAGCGGCTCTGCGCAGACGGGGGCGGTGCGCCCGTCGCAGCGTCGCGGATTTTAGAAGCGGATAAAGGGGGGGGGCGCGTGCGAGAGTCCCGTGTACTTTTGTGGAATGCGCCCAGTGGGCGACCCACGAGCGCCCGACTTGGCGCCGGGAGCGCCCGACTTGCCGCATTTGTCGCTGCTAGGGTTCTTGCGATGCTGGCGCGTCGAGATGGCAGCATTTCCGCGCAGCGGGCCGGAGGTGTCGGCCGCGGCCAGCAATGAGTACCAGGCGGAGCTGATGTTGTCGGGGGTCCAGAAGGTCCGCGAAGCAGATCGGGGGAAAGTGGAAGCTGGCGAGGGCGGCGCGCAGATGGGGGCCCAGTTGAGAGCAGGAGAGGGTTATGTGGTTAAAGAGGGTTGAGTTTCGCGTGGGTTCCGTTCCCGGATGTTCCAGACATGAAAACTTGCAGGCACGCGTGGGTGCTCGTGCGGAACGAGCGCCCGGTGGGCCCGAATTTCGCGGAGCGCCGCAGCCGAAACACCGGGCGGGGGAGGGTGATTGGATTGGGCTCCGGTTGATGGTATATTTTCGGGCGTTCACTCTGCGTGACGACGTCGACTGTGCCGCGCCTGCGGGATTTCCGCAGAGCGCATGGATCGTGGTCGGGGGCGTCGTTGGAGTGGTTGCAGAAAGGCGTGCCAAGTGAGGGGGCGAAGGAACACGTCCAGAACTACGTGGTCGTTGTGGATTTGCGACCAGTCGCAAACGAAGATCTCGTGAAGCACGAGGACGCGCTGCACAGCGACGAGGAGTTGTACCCGATAATTCATCGATGCGGCGACTAGACGGAAGACGCGCGTCGGGGGTGTGTTCATGGAGATAGAGGACAGGCGGACAAACGCAGATGTGGAGTGCGAACAAGAAGAATTGGGAGGCCATGGCAAGGGGCGACGCCGTGCGGGGTGAGGGCATTAGTCGGAAGAAGGGAATGCGCAGGAAGCGCGGAGGGGACGGCGCGTTGAAGTGGGGTGACGCGGCATTGCAGAGAGCGCAGGCGGTGGCCGCGGCGTCGAGAGCAGCAGAAGCAATCGGCGCGGGGGAGGCTGGGGGCGGCCCAGGAGTAGCAGTGGGGAAAGAAGGCGACGGCGTCCGGTGTGTGGAAGAGGAAACACGGGCTTGCGGGTGGCTGAACGCGGGTCAGCGCAGTGTCGTTGAGGGTAACAGATCAGGTAGGAATCAGTGGAAAGTTCTGAGCCCTTCTGACACGCAGCCCTTCGCGCGGGCACTGCGTGCTGGGCCTGGGGCGGGGGGGAGGTATGTCATCGACATTTTTGGGAGGAGCTGTTCGAGAAATGTGATGGAAGCGCGGCGTAGTCTTCAAAGTAGCAGTTATACAGGCCGCAAGCGCGTCAGCTCTCGACGGGAATACAAGGCGCAGTTCATTTGGGAGCGGTGCGAACAAAACAGATCAGTCAAGTGCGGGGTGCGAGGGGGGCTCGGAGTCCAACATTAAGAACAATATGGAAATGGCCGCGCAGCGTATGTCACAGTGGAAGTGGTCGGTAGTGGGCGAGGTGAGCATGGTCAGCGCGAACTTCCTGACAGAGCTCGCCTCGCACTTGCGTTCGTGCATGTCAGCCGCGCGTGGCGCGAAGGTGGGCGGATTTGGAGGCGTGAATGTGTTGTTTGGTTGGGATTTCCATGAATTGGAGCCGCCGTCGGGGGCGGCCACTAATGGGCTTCCCACGTCGCACGTGGAAAACGCGAGGAAGCGCGCCATGTGCCACGGAGGGCCTTTGGGGGCAGGAGGCGATGGGGCAGCGCAGGGAATGGCGAAATTGACGGAGCGCACGCGCGTGGAGGACCAGGACGATCAGTTTGGAGTGCAGGGCGAGTTTCGCCGAGGAGAGCTTTCGGATCGCGCGCGCGAATTTTTTTGCATGGTAGATTGGCGGATGTTCCGGGGTCGCGGGTGAACGGCGCGCCGTTGCGCGGGGGCGCGCGTTGCGTGAGAGACGCAGGCGCAATTGCGAAAGAGAACGGGCTAGAGCGTGAGGAGTGCAGAGTTGAGCCAGAAAAGGGGAGAACTCGTCGCGACTTCACTGGAAGACGCGCGGTTCCGCGAGGATTTTTTTTGACGCCGTCGCCATATATGCGAATCAGGACATTCGTTGCCGCGTCGGGAAGCAGAATGGCGCGCAGTGGGCGAAGGAGCGAGGAGAACAGCTGCCTTGGTCGCAGGCAGATGCCGCCCGTGCCATGGCGGGGAGCAGAGGCGGCCACGCACGGTCGAGGACAAAATGCGGTGGCTGGGGTTTCCCGACAGGTAGTGCGTGAGCCTACCTGGGTGGCGACCGCTGGCGAAGGGGCCCGTGGCCTTGGCGGGAGATCACTTTCGGTCGAAGAAGCAGCTGCTGCGGGGGCGCGCAGCGACGATCCATGGATGGGAATTGCACGAGGACGAGGTCCTGCGAGATGAATACGAGTAGGTCTTTTTGCATTTGCCGAGAGCGGCTGTGTTGGATTGTCATGCGAAGGAATGGCGCCTGCCAGGCTGGTGGCCTTGTCTGTGTCCGATCTCCCCATCGACAGGGCGGTAGTGGTTCTTCGGCGGGCATCGGAAGCATCCAGTATTGAGTGCGAAGCGAACCCAGTTGATGATCGCCCTGGCTCTGGCAGCAACGAGGCCCTCGGCGCAGGGCCGATCCGCGGGGGCAGCGGTGGCGGACCTGGAGAGAGGGCGCGGCGTGAGTTGAATGTCAAGCTGCGTTGCCATCGCACGCTTGCGTGGGCGAGAGAACCTTTTGATCTTCCGGCCTTCTGATGGGGAGCCGTGCGACGAAGCGGAGGTGGCTGGCGCGCAGAAGCTGTTGCAGGTTCTCCGAGGGGAGCGCGTGGATTGAGGTGGGTGGGGGCGCGAGTGATGCCGCGAGGCCAGTGCGAGCGGTGCCGGCGGAGACTATAGAGGCGTTTACGAAGTGCGAATTCCAGAGGAGGGCGAGGCTGAGGGGGGGGGGGAGGGTTCGGACCATGTATTGCGCGATGTGCACGCACGTGAAAGCCGGGAAGAAGTCGCGCATGGACAATGCAAAGTGGAACAACCGCGTCGGCGCAGTGCGGTGTTCGAACGACGCGTGCTTGTCGCTTTTCGAGGGGTCGGCGGCGATGTCGGAAGCGCAGAAGAAGTGGAATCCTGCAGGGGGGGGGCTCTGCCAGGAGTGCGCCGTGGGGCGAGGAAACGCGGTGCTGCGAGCAAACTACAACACGGCAAATTTGAAACGGAAAGCCGAGGCAGAAGCGAAGCCGCTGAAGTGCGCGGGGGGCGGGGGAGCTTTCTCGGGCGCGAAACAATTGCGGACGGGGCAAGTGGAACATCGTCGGAAGCAGGGAGGGACCGGAGTGGTGTGCGAAAAGTGTGACAAGCGGGGCAGCATTGCGGAAGGCGTAGCCGATGAGTCGAAGCGGTTAAAACGGCTGCTGACGCGCGCAGCGCGCGAAGGAATTCGCTCGGCAGCAGCGCGTCAGCGACAAACAGGAGAGTGAGCGTTACACGAATGAAAGAGTAAAGTTGCATGCGCAGATTGCATTGCCGACGGGTTTACGGCGCGGCGGAGGCGGAGGCGGAGGCGGAGGCGGAGGCGGAGGAGGGAGGAGGAGGAGGAGGAGGAGGAGGAGGAGGAGGAGGAGGAGGAGGAGGAGGAGGAGGAGGAAGAGGAGGACGAGGAGGAGGAGGAGGAAAAGGAGGAGGAGGAGGAGCAGGAACAGGAGGAGGAGGAGGAGGAGGAGGAGGCGGAGGAGGAGGAGGAGGAGGAGGAGGAGGAGGGGCCCTGCGGGAACCCCTCCCCGGGGGTTGCTACGAGTGCCCCTGGCCCGAGGCGTCCCCAGGAGGAGGAGGAGGAGGAGGCGGAGGAGGAGGAGGAGGAGGAGGAGGGGAGGAGGAGGGAGGAGGAGGAGGAGGAGGAGGAGGAGGAGGAGGAGAGAGGAGGAGAGAGAAGAGGAGGAGGAGGAGGAGGAGGAGGAGGAGGAGGAGGAGGAATGACATAAGCAGGAACAGGAGGAGCAAGAAAAGGAGTTCTCTTGAGGCCCTCTTGGTGCCCTTTTGCGGGCTTCCTGGCAGTCTTTTTTGGGCCCCTGTGAGGCCCCTGATGGGGGCACTTGGTGACCTCTTAAGGGGTTCCCTTGGGCCTCTTGGGGGCATGTTGGGGGCCAACGAGGGCCGCTGGGGGACATATTGGCCTTCGGAGGCCGTATTCGGGTTCTCTTTGGGGCAGCCTTGGAGGTCTCACGGGCCATCTTGGGGGCTTTTTGGGTTGCCTTGGGGCCCTCTTGGGTCGTCTTGCGGGCCTCTTCGGGGCCTCCTGAACCGCTTTGGGGCGGTCTTGGGGGCTCACGGAGCCGTCTTGCAGCGTCGGGAACTCGAGAAGGCGAACGCGCTAAACTCATTGACAACCTACGGACTATCGACATGATTTTGGCCTCTTGGGGTACGGTATGTTGGCTTTTTGGTGGCGTCTCGGGACAGTCCTGGAGGCCATATTCGGCCATCTTGACCGTCTGGGAGGCATCTTGGAGACCATCTTGGGACATGTTTGCAGTACTAGAGGCGTTTGTGGCAATGGAGTTGGGTTTCGGGAGCTTTTCGGGTGGCTGGCGGGTTGGGCCGAATGCCCACTGGGAGCGCTCTAAGAGGATCAACCACGATCTCACGTTTTGCATGTTGTGCACACCTGTGGCAAGCCAACAGGGGGCGGCGGATCGAAGACGCCTGCGGCGAATCACCGCCGCCCCCTGCCTTTTGGAAGGGCCTATGTAGCCGAACGTTGCGGCCAGAGCTCGGCCAAGCTCTCGAACTTAATGTTGCCCCATCCTTTGTGGAACCACTTCCGGAAACACCAAGGGGGGGAAGAAGAAGAGGATGAAAGAGAGGAAACACGGGAAGGAGGAGAAGGAGGAGGGAGAGGCCTCTTGGGAATTTCTTGGGGCACTCTTTGAGCCTCCTGGGATCTTCCTGTGGGAGCCTCTTGGAGGCCTCTTTTGGGCTTCCTGGTCCGTCTCTGGGGGCCTCTTGGAAGCCTCTTTGGGGCTTCCTGGTCCGTCTCACGCCGTCGGAAGCCGCCTTGGAAGCCTTTCTGGGCCGACCTGGGGCCCTCTTGAAGCGCTGCAGGGCCGTCTTGGAGATCATATTGGGCGTCCTGGAAGTGTCAGCACTGTTGAGGCCTTCTGGGGGGCCGCTTGGGCCGTCAGTGGGCCATCTCGGAGGCCTCTTGGGCGCTCTCGGG
Organism: Prorocentrum cordatum; assembly: GCA_963575745.1. Lineage (NCBI taxonomy): Eukaryota > Dinophyceae > Prorocentrales > Prorocentraceae > Prorocentrum > Prorocentrum cordatum. Next base: position 177,450 of record CAUYUJ010018113.1, read on the forward strand.
GCCATCTTGGTGGCCCCCGCGGCCATCTTGGGCCGTCGGAAACTGAGCAAACGCCAGAATCCTTCAAACACATAGCAGGACAACTAGTGATTTTGCTTTCTTCGGGCCTTCCTGTAGGACCTCTGAGGCCTCTTGGGAGCCTCTTGGGCTGTCCTGGGCGATCTTGAAGCCTTCTTGGGCCGTCTTGCTGCATCTTGGTCCGTCTTCGGGACATCTTGCGGCCATCTTGGGTTCTCTGGGAATCACCTTGGACGTCGCGTGGGCCGTCTTGAGCGTCTTGGTCCGTTTGTAGGCCCTCTTGGGGCCGCCTTGGGGGCCTCTTGGGTCATAATTGCGCCGTATTGGGCGATCTTCCGGACCTTTTTGGTCGTTTTTGGCCGTCGGAAGGCTAACATGCAGCGAACGCCACACTTCTCACACATGTGAAAATCAATGATGTTGGCCGCTCCAGGTCTTCCCGAGAAACCTCCTGGAGGCCTCTTGGGCCCTCCAAGGGCCCGCTTGGATTTTCTTGGGCCGTCTTGGGCCATCTTGAGGTCACTGTATCTAGTCTTGATTGCATCTTGGGGCGTCTTGGCCACATTTTAACTACGGCCATCTTGGGCCCTCGTGGGGCCATTTTGGCAGTGTTAGAGGCAATATTGTGCATCTTGGGAGCCATCTTGGGAGCCATCTTGGGAGCCATCTTGGGGCTCTCGTGGGGGGCTCTTTGGCGGTCATGGGACCTTCTTTGAGGCCTCTGCGGCGATGTTTGGGATATCTTTGGGGTTTGGTGGACAGTCTTCGTCAGTCGGAAAGCAGAACAAAGGGCCTCCTGGTGCCTTTCGGGGTCTTTTGCTGGCCTCTGTGGCTCCTGTGAGCCTCTTGGAGGCCCTCTTGGAGCATGCTCAGATGTCTTGCGTTCATTGGTAAACGATGCTCCCAACGGTTTGGCGGTGGCGCGGTCTTTTTTCGTTCTTTTGGGGCCAGTCTGGAGGCCTCCCGGGTCCCGCTCAGGAGCCTCGGGGGCCATTTTGGTGCAACCTTGGCAACTTCTTGGGCCGTCTTGTGTGCCCTTTTCGCCGGAACGGCGGGGACGCTGGTATCATTCACAAGGTTATATTGGGGGTTGTTCACAACCATCCTGTGGTGTTGGGTCCTCGTTTTGAAGAGACAGCGCCCCGCGTTTCTCACTCCTTGCCCCTCCCCCTCCTCCCTCCTCCGCCTCTGTGCCTCTGCCCTCTGCATGTTTCTGGTTCCGCACACCCCTCACACGCTTCGTGGCCCCATGGGGAGCTCTACCGAAGGCCCCAGTGGCTGCATTCGCATGCGGTTCCCCCCATTTCGGCACACCCCTCACACGCTTCGTGGCCCCATAGGGAGCTCCACCGAATATCCCAGTGTCAAAGTTCGCATGGCGGCCTCGCCCCATTTCGGCGCACCACTCACACGTTTCGTGGCCCCATAAGCAGCTCCACCGAAGGCCCCAGTGACAAAGTTCGCATTGCGGCCCCGCCCCAGTTTGGCGCCACCCTTCACACGTTTCGTGGCCCCATGGGGAGCTCCACCGAAGGCCCCAGTGGCAAACTTCGCATGGCGGCCCCGCCCCATTTCGGCGCACCCCTTTCACGCTTCGTGGCCTTATAAGGAGCTCCACCGAAGGCCCCAGTGGCAAAGTTCGCATGGCGGCCCCGCCCCATTTCGGCGCACCCCTTTCACGCTTCGTGGCCTTATAAGCAGCTCCACCGAAGGCCCCAGTTGCAAAAATCGCACGGCGGCCCCGCCTCATTTTGACTCACCCCTCACACGTTTCGTTGCCCCATGCTGAGTTCCACCGGAGGCCCCAGTGGCTGCATTCGTATGCGGTTGCACCCATATTCCGGCACACCCCTCACACGTTTCGTGGCCCCATGGGGAGCTCCACCGAAGGCCCCAGTCTGCGTTCGCATGCGGTTCCCCCCCCCCCCCCCCCCATTTCGGCACTCCCTTCATACGTTTCGTGGCCTCAAGATGAGTCCACCGAAGGCCCCAGTTGCAAAGTTCGCATGGCGGACCCGCCTGCATTTCGGCACACCCCTTCACACGTCCCCAGTGGCTGCGTTCGCATGCGGTCCCCCCCCATTTCGCCACACCCCTCTCACGTTTCGTTTTCCCAGAGGGAGCTCCAAAGGCCCCAGTGGCTGCGTTCGCATGCGGCTAGGGAGCTCCACCGAAAGAGATAATCACAACTGCGGTACTTATGACTGCATATGGTTGGGTCTGTCGCTAGGAGTTTTTTTTGGTTGGCCTCTTGGGCGTGTCCCCATGCTCCCCCCGCCCCTTGGGGAAAGTCACGCCGTGACCGTCCTGGAAGAGTTCGGATGCGCGAGCACCGCCCAGTAACGTTCAGAAATTAAGTGAGTTGAGAGCATGGGGCCTTCCATAGTATAGCCAAATTCATCACGCTTCGCGTATCCCCACCAGCCCGTCCAGAAACGACGCCCATGCGAGTAGAGGGTCGTCCTGATGGGCTTTTCGGCGTCTTGGGTGCCTCGGGGGGGCCTCTTTGGGCCGTTTGGGATCCTCTTGGGGGCCTCCTGGGGGCCTCTTGGGGCCATCTTGGGGCCTCTTGGTGCCTCCTGGGCGCTTCTTGGGGCCATCTTGGAGGACATCGATCCAAGAAGAGGGGAGCTTTAATGAGCGCTGCCCCCTCAGAAGGCCAAAATGGGGCCAAAACCTTAGTAAAATCAATGATTTTGGCTTGAAAGAAGATGGGAGCTTTAATTTGCGCTGCCCCCTCAGAAGGCCAAAATGGGGCCAAAACCGTAGTAAAATCAATGATTTCGGCTTCAAAGAAGAGGGGAGCATTTTTCTGCCTCCCCCCGTCGGGGCCACGATCCTCGTGAGGGGTGTCGAATTTTAGCCCTCCCAGGAGTCGAAAAAAAACCCTCCAACCACCCGCGGGGCGCCCTCTCCAGGCCCAGGGGGAGGGGGTAGGGGGAGGGGTAAACCCCTCCCCGAAGGGGAAGAAGGGGGTTGAGAACAGAGCGGGCTCTCTAAACCACTCACGCCCAAAGGGCTGGTGGGATTCCATACTGAGGACTCGACGGGACCTGAATGCACTCGACTCAGTGCCCGCGGCACGGTGGCGGATCTTCGGAGGAGAGGACGGGAAGGTGGACGCCGATGAAAAGGCCCGCTGGGAGGTCTGGCACGCCATGCTCGCCAAGGAGATTTATCACGAGTTCGGAAGCGTCATTGGAACGGCGATGATGTTGGGATTCGACGACTACGATTTCCAGAGCCTCGTGCTCGACGACCACGGCAAGCAGGAGAAGCTGATAGCGAGGAGCCTGTCGAAGATCGGGTTGCCAGCCTGAAACCAGTATCCCTATCCCTATGATCGGCATCTCCTGCTTTCGGTGCCTGCCTTGAGGATCCCCTCAGGTTCTGAGGGCACATCCCTTATGTCATCATCGCCTTTGGGCTTGTCGGCCTTAGGGATTGGGATACAGTGGAGGCCCATGCCAAGACACACCCTGCTTGCCTCCAGGGTGCCCCAGGTTTCTTGGGTTTCGATGGTTTTGCTCATGGAAAGCGTGACGTTCCCACGCCAAAAATCAATGGACGTCCTGGGGTCTCAGGGTTGGGTTTCTCGTGGAAGGTTTCTTGTGGACTGGCCTCCACTGTAAGTTCGATGCTGTCAGGGGCAAGACGGCGCTGGCGCGCCTCGGCTCCTCGCCGGCGAAGCGCACCGAGGACTGTGGCGCCGATGCCGACGGTGCGGTGGATCCCGAAGACCTGGACCTCGAAGAGGAGTCAAGCATCAGCGAATCACCCTGACCTTCCTATACGGTTGCAGGGCCACCAAGGAATCCATATCACGTTAAAAGTAGGCCGTTGTGGCTCGTGTGAGGTTTCTTGGAGCTTGCCGAGGCGGTTTGTTTTCATGCATTGGCTTACCTGCCTGCTTATGTTCTCAGAGCATGCTGTAACCCATGCGTTGGAAGAGTATTTTGTGGCAGGCAAATCTGAATGCCCGGATGGTCGGTCCCTGCTCAACATAGTAAAACTACACATAATGTTCGAAGGTCCGAGCGGATTCCTTGCGTCTGCGCTGGGCCCTCCTGGGCGGCGCCACAGGCGCTGCCCCTGGCGCGCTCAGAGCGTGCCAGGGAGGTGTGCCCAGCGCGAACCCAAGAGATCTGCGCGGACTTCCGCATGCCTACAGTCGAAATCCATCGTAAGGATGGGCATCCGTTCCACGGGAACCTTCGCATCCTTACCTCCTCGGTCCATCCTTGACCCTTTTCGATGGCCAGCTAGTCTCGAAAACTTTCGACATCGGCGTCAAGGGGGCTTGCATCCTTACCGCGCATCCCTGCTACAAATGTTGATTGTAACTTTGGGAGGTCCGCGTTGGATGTGGGCTGCCCCCCCCCCACGGAGAGCGATTCCAGCGCCGACCGCAAGAGATCTGCGCGGGCCTCCGAATGTCGATACCCATGTTGCTCTCCCAGACATGCGACCGCCTGTTTTTTGCCGAGTGCGCGAACGCCGGACGTCCCGACCCTTCCTCTGGGGCCAGTGTTTCGTCCTGGGCAGTCTCTTGACGGTCCAGGGACCTGGTGAGGGCCCGGTGGGGGCCTCCAGAGGCCCCGATTGGCAACACCTCCAGTCTTGATTTTTCCACCGCGCGAGCATGTTTGCTTTTCCTTCCTCTAGATGGCTCGCGGCGGCGGGCTTGGTTAACATCTGTCGTCCAAACCCACAGCGGCCGTTGTTGGGCAGGCCACTTTCTCTCTCAAGTGATCAACGTCCGCGGCGACGCCGACTGCGAGTCCTGCTCCAGACGGTCAGGGACCGCTGTTTCGCTTCGCACCCGTTCTCTCCGCATCTCGGGCCGGGCGAAAGGGGGGGATTGGGAAAGGGGGGGTTACGAAATTTGCCGCATGCAGCTGGTTTCGGCCTCACCGAGGGGCCCATTCCTTGATACATAGCCGCCTCCGGCGCCGGGAGGCGCCGGGGAAGTCAGCTACGCGAGCTGATTCCCAAACCCCCTCTTTGCCATCCCCCCCTTTCGCCCGACCCGAGCATCCAGCTCGAGCGTCGGAAGAGAGCTGGGCCGTCCTTCGCCGATCCTGGCGCGTGGGCTGCCCGCGGGAGGTCGCGCGCCCGCACCCTCGTTTTTCAGCGCGGCGTGCCGCGCGGGCGGCCCGCGCAGGCCATCGCGCAAGGCCGCGCAGGGCCAGGGAGGAGGGAGGAGGGAGGAGGGAGGAGTTGGGAGGGAGGAGGGAGGAGGGATAGGATAGGATAGGATAGGACCGATCGCGAAGCGAAGTGAACGGCACCCGACCACCACCTGAGCCATTGCTCGGGTTGAATCGGGCTACTCCCCTCTGAGCTCGAAATTGAAGCAGACGAACCAGAGGGCGTAGAACAGGAACCAGCACCAACTACGTAAGACGAAGCCGAGGAGCACGGATGATACCTCGGAAGGGCGCAGAGAGGTGGGAGGAGGGAGGAGGGAGGGGGGAGGAGGGAGGAGGGAGGAGATCAAGCCCCCTTCCTGCCCATCGCTCCCTTCGGCCGCACCGGCTCCGAGGACCCGCGGTGGCGGCCTGCGGACGGGCCCGCCGGCGGCGCCGCCGACGGGGCCCTGCGGGAGCCCCTCCTTGGGGGTTGCTAGGAGTGCCCTGGTCCGCGGTGCCCCCAGGAGGAGGAGGAGGAGGAGGAGGAGGAGGAGGAGGAGGAGGAGGAGGAGGAGGAGGAGGAGGAGGAGATCTCCGGGGAGGCCCCCCACGGCCTCCAGGATGACCTCCCACGAGGTCCAGAGGGCCCCAGGAGCTCAGAAGGGGGCGAACGGCTGCGGGCACCTTTGGAGCATGGGGTTCGACTACAGAATTAATGCACTTACTCCAAAGATGGTTTTGTCGCCGAATCCACGAAGAGTGCAGAAAGTACGGTAGATCTACGAATATTTTACGATACTTGAATTTTGGGGCGCAACAATGTGCCACAATCGCAACTCAGTAGAGCTTTTCGGGAGGGCCCCTCGGGGGAGAGTCCACCGACCTCGACATGAGCACTTTGAGTGTGGTTGCAGTCGATTTGGCCGTCCTGGGACGCCACAGCCACAATCGGTACGAAGCTGGTCCAGGGATGGCGACACATGGTTGGCATGCGCCATACATCTCCCTGGGCGTGTCCTCGATGCGGTTGTGGTGGCCTGCTGTCTACGCATGCTCTGACCCAGGGACAGGGGCACCTCCTCCTCCTCCTCCTCCTCCTCCTCCTCCTCCTCCTCTCTCCTCCTCCCTCCTCCTCCTCCTCCTCCTCCTCCTCCTCCTCCCTCCTCCTCCTCCCTCCTCTCCTCCCTCCTCCTCCTCCTCCCTCCTCCCTCCTCCTCCCTCCTCCTCCTCCTCCTCCTCCTCCTCCTCCTCCTCCTCCTCCTCCTCCTCCTCCTCCTCCTCCTCCTCCTCCTCCTCCTCCTCCTCCTCCTCCCTCCTTCTGCCTCTCGCCAGGGCGCCCTGGCACCCTGGGCCTTCTCCCCGCGCCGTGCGCACCGCGGTGACCTCCCGCGGCCGTCCGAGGAGCTGCACGCGCCTCCGGGGGTGCTCCGCTCTCCCCCCCCCCCGGGTGCACCCTGCGAGCGGGCTCTCGGGGCTGGGCCTAAGTCTGGCTTAAGTCGGGGCTGGGCTTGAGTCGGCGCCGCCAGTGCGGAAAAAATCGAGCTCCACATCGAGCCGCATCGCCGATGCATCGGCGACGCGGCGCGATCCTCCAACCCTAGCTGCTCGGACCCCATCTCGGAGGCCTAGTGTTAAGTCGGGTCTGTCCCCCTACAGGGGGATTCTCGACGAAAAAGAAAAAACCTACCCCCAAAAGAGTCAAAAAGTAGTCTGGGGACTATCTCTTGAGTATTTTTGGGCCCTCTTGGGGTATTTTTTGTTTTCCGTCGAAAATCCGCTTGTAGAAAATAGACGCAAAAATAAAGATTACCCCTAAAACAGTCAAAAAAACATAGTCTAAAAATAGTCTGGGGACTATTTTTTGAGTATTTTTTGGCCCTCTTGGGGTATTTTTGGGGTAGTTCTTTTTTTTGTCCGTCGAAAATCCCCTTGTAAGGGGGACACGCCCGACATGAGGCTGGGCCTCCTGCGTGGGGGCCTCCTGCCGCCGCGCCCCGCACTCGCAGCAACCCCCGGGGCCCTCCTGGCCGCGCGGGCGCCGCCCCGCGCCGGGCCGCCGAGCGGCCCCGCCGCCCCCGCGGCCGAGGGCTGCCGCCGCGCCGCGGAGATCGCTGCGCGCTCCTCGGAGATCGCCAGGGCTCGCTTCGATTCCTCCGATTCGATTCGATTCGATTTCGATGGATTCCGATTCCGATTCGATTCGATCTGGGATTCCGATTTGAGTTCCGATTTCTTACTGGAGGCATACCAGCCTGCCGATTTCTGCCGATCCGACTTTTCCCGACTCAGCTGCCGATTTCCGACGATCCGATTCATGCCGATCGCCGATCCGACTTGTGGATCCGATCCTGGGCTCTCCTGGAGATCGCTGCGCGCTCCTCGGAGATCGCTGGGATCGCGCAGCGCTCGCCCCGAGAATCGACGGATCGAAAAGCCACGGCCTCGATCGTGGAACGATTGCTGCTCGTCGAATCGAAAATCAGGGCGAACGTCGGCGGCCCCGGCGCCCCCGCGGCCGAGGGCTGCCGCCGCGCCGCGCCGGCGCTGGGCGCGGCGGCGCCGGGCGCGGCGGCGGCGGGCGAGGGCCGAGCCGCTCGGGCGGGCTGCGGTGGGCTGGGGCAGCGACAGGGAGTCGAAGGCCCTGGCATCGCTCGGACGCGTGCATTTTTTTCTCGGCGGGGACCCTCGAGGACCATCCTGGACCATCGAGGAGAAACAAGCACACACGACACCGAAGAATGCACGGGAAATGGACGTCCGAGCGACGGCAAGGGACGATAAGCGCCAGAGCCATGGACTTGTGGCGCTGCGAGCGGAGTTCTGGGAGCCGCGCTGGGCCCCCCCCAGGCGGCGCCCGCGGCGCCGCGCCTGGGGCGCTCCGCGCGCCAGGGAGGGGCGGTTCGGCGCAGGGTCCCAGAAGTCCGCGCGGAGCGTCGGAAGTTTATGTGTATGCTGTTTTTGTTCGCCCTCGAGTCAAGAAGTGGCGAAGTGTCCTGGCTTGCTCATAGGCCCACACCAGAATGTTCTGAGAGCCTTTTTCGTTGTTCAGAACATGTTCGAGCATTCCTGGTTGAGGCGGTGTCGTTGTATCACATCGGTTCATGCTCTAAGAACATGTCTTTTGTTTGTCTTGCTCTACGGGATTTTCGTGATAGGCCTACAGGAACGCCGGGTCGGCCTGTCCCTGCTCAAGATTGGGGAGGACGTCGGAGGAGGAAAAGGTTTGGGCGACCCTTTCTCCCGTTTTCCCTGTGTTCGCCCTCCTGGGTGTCCTCGTCGCCACCGTTGGATCCGGGAGAGGTCAGGGGAGTAGCGTCATCGTCCGTTTACTCCGCTCGCGCGCACGCCATTTGAGGCAGGCAATTCCGTGGCTTTGCGTCCCCGTCGCCGTGCTTATCCTCGTGCTGCCGTGCCCGCTCCCCCTCTTCCCATCCAAGACAGCGCTGATTAGAAAGGGGAGGAAGGAGCGTCGAGCTCGAGGTTGGAGGTCTTCGGACGGTCGCTGCCGTGCCCGATCCCCCTCTTCCCATCCAAGACAGCGCTGAACAGAAAGTGGAGGAGGAGCGCCGAGCTCGAGGTCGGAGGTCTTCGGGCGGTCTCGTCTGGTCACTGGCGGCTTTTTCCATCCTCGGGGATGGCCCTCCGGCAGCTGCGCCCTGCCGATGCCCGCTCTGGAGGTGCCCAGATCGTCCCGAGTTGCCGCCGAGTCATGCCCTACAGGGGGATTTTCGATGCAAAATTAAAGAATACAAGCAATACAACAAAAAGGTCAATCAATACTAACAAAAATACTCCCCAGACTATTGTTGGAGTATGTTTTGATTATTCCTGGGGTATTTTTTATTTTTCGTCGAACATCCCCCTGTAGGGGGACAGGTCCGACATAAAACCAAGGGGGGACGTTGGGGGGGGATAGGCTCAGAGGGGACATGCATCGACCCCTAGTCGCCCATCGATCGCCGATGTGGGTCTGATAGACCCGCCCCGCCCAGGAAGAGCACATACCCATAAACATAAGCATGGACTTTGGTTTGGGAGGTCCGCGCGGGTTTCTCGGATCTGCCCTCGAGTTCCTCTGGCGCCAGGGAAGGGGGTCCAGCGCCGATCCAAGAAATCCGCGCGGACCTCCAACGGAAAGTGTGTTTGCGCCGTTGTGTGTTCCTCTTGAGGTCTGCTCGTGCGGCTTTGCGCCCGGCTGCCTGCCGCGCCGCGCCGCGAGTCGGACTCGGAGGGGAAGAAGATCAGCCACGCGCAGAAGGGGGTGGGGGGACGGGGGATGGCTTCTTAGAAGCACCCCTGGTTTATGGAAGGCTCGGGCCGTGTCTGTAGATGTAGGGCCAGGGCTCTCTAAGAGGGAGCCTTTTTCTGAGAAGTCTGCCTCCCTCCCCCTACACCTCTGTTTGCGCGCCGCCAAGGAGGTACCGACGCCGCCACTCCAGGCCCCTGAGATGGTGTCCGAGCAGATGGGGTCAAAGTACCGCGCCGCATCGCCGATGTATCTCCGATGCGGTTCGATGTGCATCCCAGCGTTCTCCACGCCAGCGTCGCCGATGCATCGGCGATGCGGCGCGATCCACCGAATCTACTTTGAGTCCCCTGACTGGGCCTTGCCTTTTTTTTCGCTTTGTGCGTTTTCGTTCGGTTTCGGGGCTTGGAGCCATCACAGATCGATCGGTTCGAAAATCGCCGCAGACGTTTTGGGGTCTAGGGGACTAGCGTTAATTTTCCAGGATGTTATAAGTCCTCGCGATGTCGGATCCGAGGGTGCGACGTCGCCACGGCTGGACTCGCCTCGAAATTCTGGTCAGAGGGCACCCTTGCAGAGGTCTGTGGAGGAGCGGTGCCGGAACCTGCCTTGTCCTCCCAGGAATCGGAGTAGCCGAGGACAGGCCTGAGATCTCGGGCTCGGACCTCGACTCGGACTAGCCGATGACTTGGCCGACAGCAGGCTCCTGAACTCGGCCCTGGCGCTCCGCGGAAGCTCGGCTGCCGCGTCCACGCGCGCTGAGGGCGCGGACCGCCCCGAATCGGACACCAAGGAGGGGGCTGGCGGCGGCGGCTGGCCGCTGGCGGCGCGGGCGGCGACCCCGGCGGCGGGCTCGCTGGGGCAGGCCCGATGCGACCCAGAGGGCCCGTGGAGCATCTGGCACGGGTACGGCATCTGTGGGCGTCACGGGCTTTCGTGACGTGCGCTCCCGTATGCGCTGACTGCGTCCGCCGCGCCAAAAATGCGAGTCTCTTGACTCTTCGCGAGGGGCCCTCAGGAGGACCCCCCAGAGATCCGATGTCCTGATTTGGTCAATTCGGGAGCACGCTCCCATTGAGCTTCAGCTGAACACTGAGTAGGGGTATGAGGAGGAGGAGGAGGAGGAGGAGGAGGAGGAGGAGGAGGAGGAGATGGAGGAGGAGGAGGAGGAGATGGAGTAGGAGGAGGAGGAGGAGGAGAAGAAGGAGGAGGTGGAGGAGGAGGAGGCTGAGGAGGAGGAGGATGAAGAGGAGGAATAGGAAGAGAAGGAGGAGGAGGAGGTGAAGGAGGAGAAGGAGAAGGATAATGATGCTTGGTGAGGATGGTGATGATGATGGTGATGGTGATGATGATGATGCCGATGATGATGATGCTGATGATGATGCTGATGATGATGACGACGATGATGGTGATGTTGATGATGCTGATGATGGTGATGATGCTCATGATAATGATGATGCTGCTGATGATGATGCTGATGCTGATGCGGATGCTGATGATGATGCTGCTGATGATGATGATGCTGATGCTGCTGATGATGATGCTGATGATGAACATGCTGATGAACATGATGATGTTGATGATGATGATGCTGATGATGCTGATGATGATGATGCTGATGATGCTGACGTTGATGATGATGATGACGACGATGCTGATGCTGATGATGCTGATGCTGGCGATGGTGATGATGCTGATGATAATGATGATGCTGCTGATGATGATGCTGCTGATGCTGATGCGGATGCGGATGATCATGCTGATGATGATGCTGATGTTGCTGATGATGATGATGCTGATGATGATGCTCATGTTGAAAATGATGATGAAACTGATGATGATGTTGATGCTGCTGATGATGCTGCTGATGATGATGATGGTGACGATGGTGATGATGATGATGATGATGATGATGATGATGATGATGATTATTATGATGCTGATGATGATGACGATGATGTTGATGATGCTGATAATGATGCTGACGATGCTGCTGATGAGGATGATGATGGTTGTGATGGTGATGCTGATGATGATGATAATGATGGTGCTTGGTGATGATGGTGAGGATGATGATGATGCTGATGATGATGATGTTGTTGATGATGCTGCTGATGATGATGCTGATGCTGATGATGATGATGATGACGATGATGATGCTGATGATGATGCTGCTGATGATGATGCTGTTGCTGATGATACTGATGCTGATGAGGATGATGATGAGGAGGAGGAGGAGGAGGATGAGGAGGAGGATGATGCTGATGCTGATGATGATGCTGCTGATGATGATGATGCTGATGATGATGAGGGGGAGGAGGAGGAGGAGGAGGAGGAGAGGAGGAGGAGGAGGAGGAGGCGGAGGAGGAGGAGGAGGAGGGGGAGGAGGAATAGGAAGGGGAGTAGGAGGAAGAGGAAGAGGAAGAGGAAGAGGAGGAATAGGAAGAGGAAGAGGAGGAGGAGGAGGTGGAGGAGGAGGAGGAAGAGGGTTTAGGGGGAGCAAGGGCAGGAGCAGGAGCAGGAGTAGGAGCAGGAGCAGCAGCCGGAGGAGGAGGAGGTGGAGGAGGAGGAGGAGGAGGAGGAGGAGGAGAAGCAGGAGCAGGAACAGGATCAGGATCAGGAGCAGGAACAGGAGGAGGAGGAGGAGGAGGAGGAGGAGACGGAACAAAAGGATGTGGGGGAAGATGAGGAGCTTACGAAGGTCTAGGCGCCGTTTTCAAGACGTCCTGGAGTATCACGCGATGAACTGTATCGGGAGGTTGAATCTACTCTAGAACATTCTCTTACACTGATGAAGCGGCTCCCTCGGGAATCTGGTGTAATTTGCGATCAACTGGTTTCGGGAGCGCGAGTCTCGCGTAATACACATGTATGCGTACGCACAGCTTTTCGCGCATCTCTCCATATCTATATATATAATTATATATATGTGTATATATATATATAGAAATACGCATACAGAAGTAATATTGGCCTTGGGAGAGCGAATTCGGCGTAATCTGCGAAGAATTCTGGCTTCGGGAACGTGACGCTGGCATAGTTTACACATGGAGTCTGGCTCCGGGAGTGCGACTCTGGCGACATTCACTCAGGATTCTTGCTTCCAGTCTTTATCAGAAATTCTGGCCTTGAGATCGCGAGCCTGTTGAATGTACAGAGGGTTCTGGACTCGGGAGCGGGAATCTAGCATATTTTTGCAACATATTCTGGCCTCGGGCACGTGACACTGGCGAAGTTAATTTGTTTTTTTTTTGTCCCTACATAGGCTCTGTCTAGAAGGGTTCTTACTCTCTTAGCTTAAAGGGCCGGGCAGTGGACATCGCCCCGGGCGGTTCCCCCAGTCCCCGCCCCGCGGTTCCCCCAGTCCTCTGAGAGCTTTAGCTTTAGCTTTAGCTTTAGCTTAGCTTTAGCTTAGCTGTAGCTTAGCTTCAACTTAGCTTAAGCTTAGCTTTAGCTTATATTTAGCTTAGCTTTAGCTTAACTTCCGCTTAGCTTTACCTTAGCTTTAGCTTAGCTTTAGCTTAGCGGCACCTTAGCTTTAGCTTAGCTTTAGCTTAGCTTTAGCTTTAGTTTTATATTAGCTTTAGCTTCAGCTTAGCTTTAGCTTAGCTTCAGCTTAGCGTCAGCTTAGCTTTAGCTTAGCTGTACCTTAGCTGTACCTTAGCTTTAGCTTAGCTTTAGCTTAGCTTTAGCTTGGCTTTAGCTTAGCAGTACCTTAGCTTTAGCTCAGCTTTAGCTTAGCTTTAGCTTAGCTTTAGCTCAGCATTTACCGTAGCTTTAGCTTAGCTTTGGCTTAGCTTTAGCTTAGCCTTTACCGTAGCTTTAGCTTAGCTTTAGCTTAGATTTAGCTTAGCTTTAGCTTATCTGCACCTTAGCTTTAGCTCAGGTTTAGTTTAGCGGTAGCTTAGCCTTAGCTTAGCTTTAGCTTAGCTTTAGCTTAGCTTCATCTTAGCTGTAGCTTACCTTGAGCTTAGCTTAGCTTAGCTTAGCTTAGCTTTAGCTTAGCTTTAGCTTAGCTTTAGTTTAGTTTTAACTTAGCTTTAGCTTAGCTTTAGCTTTACTGTTCGTACTAATGCTGCTTTCCTAGGCTCCAACTCCTATGTAGGGTCGCACTGGGATAATTTTTCGTGGGCGCGAAACACACACATGTTTTCAGGTGGCTCAGGGCCCCCATATTATTGCCTAGAGCATGCACATCGGGGCTGGTTTTCGGTCCGCCCCCCCCCCCCCTCGCGCGGACAGCAACCGTTTACGCTTACAGCATTGGAAACTGGAATTGGATCTGGAGCACGTTGCAAGAACACCTCCGCCGCACAGGCTCTTGGCCCCGCCTCGGATGATGAGTCGCGCCCTGAGGCACGCACAAACACGTGAGCCACACCATCAGTGCTGTCACTGTATCCTTTGTTTGCACACCTACCGTCATCAATCTGAATGTTAGGCTTGACGCTCCCCACCAGCCCATCCAGAGACGATGCCCATGCGACCTCATGGAGGAAGGGGAACAATACACATCCATTCTCCACCAACCCTCACAACCCTGAGACCCAGACCTCCAAGCCCTCGTCCAGACCTGCCCTGCAGCGCGTTCTGACCATTCCTAGGTTGCGACGCACTGCGGGCAAGACCAGTTTCCGTACCCGCTGCAGCTTGGAGTTTCGATCTCCTTTTTTCCAGAAACTCGAGGCGCACCGGATACGGATCAACATCGGGCTTCTGGAGTCTCGGTGTCTATCCATATCCAGTGCGCCTCGGCCTTGCGATGGACCTAGATGTACATATTGCCCGCACACATGCCTTGAACTACACGGAGACGAAGCCAAAACGAGGATGACATTTGGTGGGGATCAGTCGGGCATGCCTGAGATCTGGCGGCTCTGGAGGTCTCGTGCGCCGCGACCTTCTCTGATCTTCCCGGAACGCTCTGAGAGCGTTCGGGAAGGCTCTGGACCAGACTTATCCTCTTCTTAGCCCGCCCGACATGTTTCGAAGCTCTCGGCCCCGCTCTCCCTGGGACTGGTGTCACATAATTTCCTCCGATCCTTGAATCTCTCGCGCCCCTTGGCGTTTCCACGCCGACGTGGGTGACCACCAGGCGACGACTGCGGCGGCGGCGATCACAACCACGACGACTACCTCCAGGACGCCGGCGTCGACTGCGCCGATAATGGCAACGGCGACGGCCCTGAGGATGGCGAGGCGGCGTCGACGACGGCTTTTGCGACGGCGGAGGAGCCGCTCTCGCATTCCTCGGCTGTTCCAAGCTGATGTGGATGACCAACGAGACTAACCAGGTCCTAGCTGCACCCCCCTTTGCTGCTTCAGCTCTCTCTCTCTCTCATCTGTCTCTACATGTACGAATGAAGTACATTTGAGCGTGTGTATATTATATGCTTCCCGCTCTTGCTCACACGGTTTTCTCTCCATTATCTTTGTCGTCCTCTTTTTATCTCTCTATCTCTGTGTTTCTTTCTCTGTCTCTCCGTGTAGTTGTTCGTGTTGCGTTTTCCCATATCCTGAGACGGGTTTATGGTCATTTCTCAGGCGTTTCAGCCTCCTCCATCTCGCCCCTTTTTTTCTGAGTCATCCAGACGCACTCTGCACACTCATATTCATTCATACATTAAGACTTGCTCATGCTCAGACTTACTGTTGCTCACCTCTATACTGACTCACTCACACTCAGGTTCGCGCGTGACAGCACTCGCTCACACTCCTACTCCCCTCTACATGCACTCAACTCACTCTCAGACTCATTCTGAGACTCCCTCGCACTCATATTCACTCATACTCATACCTACTCACATTCAGACTAATCCAGAAGTCGGACCACTTCATACTCAGACTCTCTGAGCCTCTCGACGCAATGGCGCTCCGACTCGCAGAGTGTGAGGATGTCTCGCCCGTTCGCGCTCAGTTTGTGGGTATGTCTCGAGTTGCGTGTCTGGCTGGTGGCCCAGACTCTTTTGTTATTCACAACCCTCCTGTGTGCGAGTTCCTCGTTTTGACTTCTCAGCGAGGCGCGTCTGTTCTTCCTTCCTTCTCCCGTCCTTCCTCCTCTCTTCGTATTCCATTAGCATCATCCTCATCGCCGCAATCATCGTCGTCAGAACCCGCCTTCATACTCGTTGCTACCATCAACACTCACATCATCATTTCGCTTCGTCACAGCCCACATACGCTTCGTCCCCCAATCGGGAGCTCCACCGAAGGCCACAGTGGCTGCGTCCGCATGGTGATTCGGGTTCATTTCTGCACACCTCTCAGACGTTGCGTGCCCCCCAATCTGGAGCTCCACCGAAGGCTACGGTGGTTGCGTCCGCATGGTGATTCGGCCCCATTTCTGCTCACCCCTCATACGTTTCGGGGCCCTATAGGGAGCTCCACCCAAGACCCCAGTGGCTGCGTCCGTATGGCGGCCCGGGTCCATGTCGGCACACCTCCAACACGTTCCGTGGCCCCATAGGGAGCTCCACCCGAGGCCAGAGTGGTTGCGTCCGTATGGTGACTTGGGTCCATTCATGTGCACCCCTCACGCGCTCCTTCGTGGATCCATAAGGAGTTCCACGCGAAGGCCCAGTGGCTGCGTCTGTATGGCGACTCAGTTTCATTTCGGCACGCCACACTTTTCGTGACCCCGTAAGGAGCTCTACCCACGGTCACAGTGGCTGCGTCCGCATGGTGGCACGGGTCCATTTCGGCACACCCCTTACACGTTTCGTGGCCCCATAGGGAGCTCCACCTAAGGCCCCAGTGGCTGCGCCCGCATGGTAGCTCGGGTCCATCTCGGCACACTCCTCGAACGTTTCGTGGCCCCATAGGGAGCTTCGCCCAAGTCCCCACTGGTTGCGTCCGCATGGTGACTCGGCCTCGCTTTGGCACGTGCCGTGGCCCCATCCACAGCGAGGGTCGGATTCTTCGCCAGGGTAATGGGAGCAGAAGGTGAGAATGTCTCGAGCGAGGCGCTGGGTATACCACTCCCAGGAGAGACGCCAGGTTGCCTGCCCGCGCCCGTTCGCGCCCAAATCGTGGGGACTTCTCGGGCGGCTGCCTTATTTGGTTACCCAGCTTCTTGTGCTTCCAGAGCAGGTCGTGCGGATGTCTTGAGCGAGGCGCGGCTCTCAGAACCCCCCGAGAGGAAGCAATCTGTCTCGAGCGAATTACCACTTTGGTCTCTCGGGCCCCTTTCCGTTCAGAGCAAAATGTGAAGATGTTTCGAGCGAGATGCTTGTCTCAGCTTTTCCACAGGGGTGGTCGCCAGGGTGTTTGCACGCGTCCGTTCGCGCCCATATTGTGAAGGTGTCTCAGGCGGTGTGCTCGTTTGGTGGCCTCGGTGAATTTGTTTTCCGAGCAGCGTGTGCGCGGATGCTTCGAGCGAGACGTTGGCTTCAGCGCTCCCACGGGGGAGCCGCCTCTGGGTATGGCAATCGTCTGTTCGCGGCCAGAGTGTTGAGACGTCTCGAGCGGTTTGCCTGTGTGATTGCTTGGACCTCGCTGCTTCCAGGGCACACTGTGAGGATGTCTCGAGCGAGGCGCCGGTGTCAGCACCCAAAGGGGGAGCCGCCAGCGGTATTCCAGTCACCTGCTCGTGTCCAGCTTGCGGGAGGTCTCAGGCGGTTTGCCTGCCTGGTGGCTTGGATTTCGGTGGGTTCGGAGCAGGGGAGTGTGGGGATGTGTCCATAGCTGTAAGTGTGAGGAGTTGTGGTTTTAGTACTCCCACAGGAGCAACGAGTGTGACTTGTGAGTGTGAGTTTTGAATTATGAGGATGTTTCTATAGTTGTGATTGTGAGCAGGTGAATGTGAGGAACGGTGGTTTTAGTGCCCCCACGAGAGAGCCGCCGTGGGGTAGGGCCCTTGGTCGTTCGCGGCCAGATGGAGGTGACGTCTCGGGCGCGTTGCCTTCTTGGCTGCTTGGACGTCTTTGCGAGGGTCTGGTTTCAGCCTTTCCCTTATGTCAGGCGATCGCAAACATGGATTAAGGGGTTGGCGACGGGCCACGTTTCCATGAAAAATCGCGGGCTTCCGCCGCCGAGCGAGGCGGCACAGGCTGCATTTTGGGGAGGGCACCTCCCCCGATCCATGGATTTGGCGACCGTGCGCCAAATCCATGGATCGTTAATCCATGGATTTGCCGCGCGGTCGATTACGGCTTATAATCACACTGGCATTGAATCCCAGGAGTTGCCTCCCAACCGTACCACCCGCCCCCAAACGCTTCGAGGTTCGGTGAAAATCTGAGATCGTTGTTCGCTCACATCAGCGCACCAGGTTCACGGAGGACGGCGGCGGTCGCGCGCACCGCCCGCGGACTAGCAGGGGATGATGAGACTGACCACATTTGAACACACCTGAGCAGCATTACCAACGAGATCAGCATCGTTCTCAAAATGATCGACGCGTGCGCCACATATCGGGAACATGATACGGACCCAACAGGGCGCCACGGTGAGAGACGCGAGGGACGCGAGGCCAGCGCGCGCTTCCACGAGTTCTTTTCGACCATTCAAATGATTCCGGTCAAATTTGGCACTTGGGCGCAGGGGGCCTGCGTGCACCTGCGGGAAAGGTGTCCAGAAGGAGCGCGCCGACTCCGTGGTCATACCAACCGACAGCATGGACACTGCGACGAACATCGCTACGAATGTGACACTGATCTGGTGCAGGTGCGCCAGACCCACCTTGCGGCATCCCGCGCCAAGCACGCTGCGCCGCGACTGGGTCCAACATACCAGAGAGCATATACACCAATAATTTCATAATCGTATCAAATTGCACCCCCAGGACTGCGGCGTGACTGCCCATGCATTTGACCTGAATAAGACAGCTCGGGAGGCGGGCGAGAAAGTCATCGCGGAAGAAACGGTTGGGATTCGCGAGCCATGCGTCGCGGTTGCCCCCGCGCCGCTGCGAGTGCGACGGGCGCGCCAGAGACCGCGCCGCGCAGGGAAACGCGCCCGGCAATCTACCCATGCTCGAAATTTCATTGGCCGATTGGCCGGAAACTCAGCGCGGCGCATACCCCCACAATAGTTGCCGACGATGCTGGGGGTTCTTCCGCGCTGATCAACCTGATCGCTGCTGGCACGCGCGCGCGGCGCGCCGCCGAGCTGGGCGCGAGGATCTGCGCATCGCCATCAATGCTTTCTTACAGCCGTCAAGGAAGCACTGAACGCCGAGCATGCCCAGGCAGCCCAAGCAGAGCCTGAGCTTGACATTGTCGGCGTGGCTGACCACGCGAGGATCCGCGATCCGGGCGTCGCCGAAACGGACAACATTACCGCGGCAGCAGCTATTCTGTCCCGCAGCAAACAGGATACCCCACCACCAACATGATTACCAGTTGCGAGCCGACTGCAAGTTTCCATGCTGCCATGCCCTTCGGCAAGGAGGCGTCAACAACATCGCAGACGACATGCGCCGCGCCACCAGCGAGGATCCGGCCTTCCGTTGCCGCCCGCAAATCGCAAAACCACAGATGGCGATTGTCGACCCGCCAACGCCCGAAGGACGGCAGGCATCGTTTGCCGAGGACGGCGCGAGCCGCAGGCAGCTCGGCGACCGACGTTAGGAATTGTTGAACAACCTTGTCGCCGCGCTCCGCCTCCGATGCGTGCGCGCGGTTTTCACGGATCGCTGCTGCGCTGCTACGTGACATCCAATGTGGGGCCAGACCCAACAGAGGCACGGTCTTAGTAACGCGCGCAGCTCTGGCCTACATCAGCGCCATGGCGAATGGGGCCAACAGCGGCGTCTTGCCATCCTTGGATTTGGAGTGGTTGCGGTGTTCCTGTTGCAGTTTACGTGCTGGCGAGTATCAACTGCGCAGCTGCAGGACAGCGTGGGGCAATCACCGCCGGTGGAAGATGCGTTGCAGGGCATGCCGCGCGCCGACGACAACTCCGGCGACGGGCGCTTGGCGGCTTTATCGGGATGCGCCCGTGCAGACCTCGGTTCAACATCTAGGGGGCCCTTTAGCATGGCTCAACCATGCGTTGGTGCGCAACCAGGGGTGCCCATGTCGGACTTTTCATTCAGCGTGCAATTTGCGCTGATCACCATGGCCATCGCGGCAGGCATGCTCGAGCAGAGAATCCAGCGCGACATCGATCGCAACGACGGTGAGCAGCCGACCTTTTGCCCGAGGGCGCCAAGTAGGCAATGGGCGCGACGGTGGCAGCGCGCTCGCCGGGTGACTCGTTGACGTTTTTGGCGCGCGCTTCGGGGCGACGCTGCAGCGAGCGTCCCGCGCGGCGACCGCGCCCGCGCAGGTGGCGAGCCCGAGGTGCGAGGGCGCGGCGTGCGACCCAATGCCAACGACCATGCGTGGCGTTCCTTGTTGGCAGTGGGTTCAAGACTGTTAAAGGGCACGTGGCCAAGGGCGGCGCCGGCAGCCTTCTCGGCGCCTGCGCGGCCAGACTGGAACTAGTCGGCTCTCTGACGGCCCTCTGCATAGTTACCGCTTCTTTGGCAGCGACGTGACCGGGTATCAAGCGGCGGCGCAGCCGGGCGACGGCGGGTCGAGGGCTCCATGCGAAAGCATGCACCCAAGCAGTAAAGTACCCTGGCCGACAAGAAGGCATTCTACAACGACTCCATCGTCCGCTCCACCGCGGCGCATAGCGACCCCTCTCTGACGCAGTCGCGCGGAGAGAGACAGCAAGGCCATGGCTGTCGAGCGTTTGAAGGGGCACCTGCCAGGTGCGAGACCACGCCGCGGACTGCGTCGCGGGCCACGTCGACTGCTCCGCGGGCCTAAATTTGTTGCGAAGGCTGCTCGAGCAAGGCCTTCGCCGCGACGCAAACTGGACCAGCGCGCTAACGGAGGGCTTGCAGTGAATTCGCAGCAACCTGCGTGCCAGCGAGCAACCCGCAGAGTCGACCAACAGGCAAGAGGTTGGTCGAGCGGCTCAATGGGGCCCCGACATGTTCGCAGCAATCGCCAAGGTCGTCACAGGCAGGTAACCTAAGACGACACAGACCAAGCCTACCAGGAGCACTGCCACCGCGCCCTCGAGCCATGCCGACGCGCCGTCGCCGCGCCGCCAGCGCCGGCCATGCCGCCACCACCACCGACACCCAGCTGCATGCGTTACTGGCGTGGAGCAGCATGCCTAAATGAGACTTCCTACCGCGCCCACGTTGGAACATGCAGTAACAGCGAACCGCGTCCTACGAGATGTGCGCGCGGCCCAACAACATGCATGGCATGCAGCTGCATGTGCTCGTCGAGCTCCGTCAGACCACCCCGTCGCGCGCAGTGCCCTGGACGATGGCAGCAAAGCCGTCCACCGAGGAGGAGACCGAGGAGAACGCGAGGTAATGTGAGTGACCTAGCTAAGCAGCGTCCAGGCAGGACGGCTGCCTGTCAATTCCCATATGCCAAGCTGCAAGGCCGCCTTTTCCCGGCGTGCGCCGCATGCAAGCACGTATCATTCGACGAAATATTCCTGGTCGGGCTGCCAGCGGTCGGCCCAGACGACCCCAAACCTTTGATGCCGCGTCTTTCAGGGGGACCTGTGCGATTTGTCATCCACCTCTGCAGCGGGCATCGACGAGAAGGAGATCTGCATGTGTGGATGGGGCACTTTCAGCCGCCTCCCAGCACGCAGACAGATGCATAATCCATCGACATCGCCGACCACGCCATCGCAGGGGCCCGAATCGACCGCATTACGATTGACATTCGGATCAAGCCAACGCGGCATGGGAAGGTGTTTGCAGATGTGGCTTGGCCACGCTGCGACACATGGGGGCTGACTTACCCCGCGGACCGCGAGAACGACGGTATTGACATCGGAAGCCAGTCGCTGCGCGCGACAACACTCATGCTTCGCGTCGCCCACGCCACGGGGATGCCCGCCATCGTGGACCGCCCGAATATCGGTCCACGCCAGCCGCTTCTATCCGAAGTGCAACATCTGATGCGACGGCCCTCTGTGAACATGATGTCCTTCGACCGGCGCAGAGTGCAACGAACCGATCGCGCCCCCGCGAGCCTGCTTGGTGTTGGCGCACAATGGTTGGCCGCGTAATTTTGTTGGGGGGAAATCTGGCCGATGCAGCTGCCACCGCGGCCACGAAGCATATCCACCGCAACTCGGGCGCAACGGGGGCGGCGCGCTTCGCAGCGCTGCAGCCGAGACATGCCCTGCCGAGCTGATCCTTGCACTGGCAGCAACTATATCGTAGGCTATGCGCCCGAGATGGGCCACATAACAGGCCGCGGGCCAATGGAACGCCGAGGGTGCCTACTCAGCTGTCAACGCCCCACCGCATCCATGTTCTGATTTCCAACGAAGTACCGACTGCGCGACCACCTGGCGACTCCAGTCGCCACATTTAGGACCAGCTGCGCGATGTGCGACGCCGCAGCGGACAGCGAGACAATGAGCTGGTTTACTCGGGGAACAGCGAAAACTACAACAAGTGCTTCACTGCTCTCGCATTGGTTGCCACATCGGCCCCTCGAGATTTTACGCGGCGAGGCCGGCCGTCACGCCGTGCAACAGCAAGGCAGCATGGGTCAGAAGCAGGGGCGACGGCAACCGCGACGTCGCGCGCCGCCGATCCGTGATCGCCGCGCTGCCACGGGAGCGTGCCAGAGAGCTCGCTGAGGCGAACATAATCGACTTCGTCCCGCCCCAGATTGGCCCGCGTGGGGCAGGGGGGCCCGGCGTCGACCCGCTCCACGAGTTCCTGACTAAGCGGGCATCCTTGCGGGCTGACCAACAGGACGCGGAACGTAGGCCCATCCAGGGGCCCAGAATGCCTCCTACCTGCTCCACGCAACCGACCACAACAGCAATTCGCAGGGACAGTGAAGCTCGACCTGTCTTCTGCTACCTGATGGGCACCTGGGCGCCGAGGCCGCGAGCCCCCGCAGTGGCCGTCTACTTTTCGATAAGAACAACACGCGGATGACGCTGCGGACTCGCGCAGGCCCCGACGCCGCAGGCGACCCCATCGGAGGGCCTGCCGCAATTGACCGAGGTCGCTGACGAAGATTGCCATTTCTTCGGCGTCTACAGTGCCGAGCGCAGGGTTCCCATCAATCACTGCGACGAGATGCGCGAGAGGTGCGAAGTCCAACTGGGCCCACCATCCGATGGCCACCCCCGGTGGCCCACCATGCCCCGGAGGCAGCTGGCGTCCATGCGAGGGCGCAGCCCAGGGGCGACGCGCGCGCGCAGCCGCCGCTCCGCCTTTAGAGGCAGACGTGGCCGCGCGACCATCGCCTCCCGAGCCCGCCAGATGAGGGGGGCCGGCAGTGATCCAAGTTTACGGTTGCAACGAGGCACCTGTTTGCGATGTGGCCCGCGTTGTCTTATTCGCGTCGCATTGTGCGCCGCAAGCGCGTGCAGGAGGAAGGGGGGTGCTTGCGAAGGTGGGGGGCGACTTTTATATCGTCATTAACGACGACTGCAACGCATATCTAGCCGATGAGTTTCGCCAGAATCGCGCCGACCAGGGATGCCGCCCCTTGCAAGCCCAGCGCGTGGATTGCGACGGGGGCCGACCAAGACCGCGGCGAGCCGCAACAGGGCACTCGAAGACTACTAGTCCATCGCTGACCATTCGACCGACCCACCGGGCAGGCGCGCACGGCGTGCTGCCGCCGCCAAACTGCGCAGCACCACCGTTCTACCCGCCGAACGAACTGCGCGACCTTGGACGCGCGCGCACTGACGCAGGCTCTCCAAAAAGCCCCCCCCTCCGCGGCTCACCTCGGGCACCCCGCCATCGACTGCCCCTGGCGAAGCCGTGGGTCGCGTGTCCTGGCGACGACGCGCCTGCCAAGTTGCTCTCCCCGGTGCGCGGGCATTCGTGGGGCGACCCGGCTGGGCGAGACCGTTGTCTGCCTTCTGTCAACGTGGAGTTTTTCACGACGCCAAATGGAACCTCGCGAAGTGCGCGCCCATGGGGCCGCGTTGCCAAGGGCAGCGCGACCTCCAGATGGCCGAGCACGCGCGGCCCATGCCTGCCCCCGCCCAGTGAGGCTGGCACCCTCGTGGCCGACGGGGGGCGCCGAGGGTCGTCGCGGGAGGTTCCGTTGCCGCAAGAGCCCGACGGCCCGGCGACAGCCACGCTGCAGCGCGCATTGCGACGCCGAACCTGGCTGCAACAACGTCGACGGCGACCGAAAGGAAACCAGCGGCAAAGCGCGGGCTACGCTACAAGGCGCCACTACACATGAGTGGAACAACTAGCGTGCCGAAACAGCCGATCACGACGCCCCAGCGCCGCGACAACCCTGCCAGGGCGTTCCGTCGGAGACGCCGCGTAAGACGCCGCCCTTGAGCTATTGCGAGCCGAAGACGCATCGCGTCAGCGGTGGTCTTCCGACGACCTCACTTCGCAAGATGCCCATGCCCAAGACCAAAACATTAGGGGGATCCCGCATGGACGACGCATGCGAGCAAGCGACGTTTCTGATCGAACGGCCGCCGAATGGCATGGTTTTATCGTTCTGGCCGCAGTCGGAGGCGCCAATGCTTGATGGCGCACCTGACCGACAGCATCAGCGGCATCTGCTGCGGCCGTCTGCATGAAGAACGCTGGGAACAAGTGCGACTTCGCGCAGGACGTTCACCGTGACGTGCAGTCTCAGAGCGACGAATATTTGAACTGCGCCCTCAGGCACGACTGGCTTCGGGAAGCGCGCCTGCTCGAGACGGCCCGCGATCAGACTGTGCCCGCCCACTTCGTCAATCACCAGGTCGCCGCGATCCAAGGGCGCCAGATCGGCGACGATGGCGACGACGCGCCCGCGCCGGCTGCGGCGGCCTGCCATGCTGCCGCCAATTTATACACATCAAGCTGGGCATGCGTTGCAATCCGACTTCCCAACCAGTCCCTGTTGCCATCGCGCGCTTCCAGACAGAGGCGGCTGCTGCAGCCGTCAACAATACCAACGAGCTGATCAACGTGCATGGCGCCGATCTGCGGTGTTGCAGGCCGACCGCAGGGCGCTGCCAACCCCGAGCAGTCCGACAACCCGCAGGCGCAAGTGCAATCCTGAGGAGGAAGAGACGAGCTGCAGTCGCACCACCGGCAGGTTCAACCGCGTAGAGGAGCCCCTCGCTCAATTTGCAGCGCGGCGTGACTGGCGCCCAGACCTATGCGACCAGCCCGCCGCCGATGCGAGAGCCGACCCGCGGCGGCGCAGCAAACCGACGTCTCGCGCGCAGCTGGCTTTGACTCGTGACGCCCACTGGCCGGCTCCAGGAGTTGTCCGCGCGACGATCACCGACCAGGGCGGAGCCGCGCCGTCCGACGACCCCTCCTCCTTTCGACCAGCGTGGAAGCGCGGGCGCACAGACCGCCGCAACGCAGGGGAGTGGCAGGACGCGCGCGACCAGCTGGCCCGCACCTCTGAAACACCCACAACGACCAGAGTTGACAAAGGATTGCAGCCGTGGCCACCTCAGGACGTCGTCTACCAGCTCGAACACAAAACTACGGCGAATAGGGAACGCCCCTAACCGCCAACAGCCGCAACGGTGCGTCGTCACTCCCAGCGTATCAATTTTGACAATTTTTTCCCGCGATAGAAAGCAGACTGCACCAGCTCTGCTTCATTCCAGTCTCACGTCTCGGAACTACGCTTGTATCACTGGCACAGGCCGTTGAGCTAACATCCCGATCGACGGCAGCACGTGGCGCAGACGCCCAGCTGCGCAGCACAGCGTATGGCGATCACGCTGACAACCGCTACTCTTTGCTTGCGGGTCCCCAGGAGGCTTCCTCTCCCACGCATGCTACGCTATCTGACGTACTCGAGCGGGCCCCTGCGGGGCATTCCCCCCGCTGGAAATGTCAGCGGGTCCACACGGGGTTCTCTCACCCAGAGGCATGGCATGCAACGTGGGGGGCCTCTAGCAACACCCAAACCTTCATTCTTTCACGGGCCAGCTTCTGCCCCCCCCCCTCCCCGCCTTTTTGCCACGGTAGCCTCCCGCTATCCTTCCTCTTTGGGCGGCGGAGCGGGGCTGATTGTTGGTTGGGTGAGGAGGAGGGGATTTGCCGCGGGCCGCCCAGGCAAGGGCCCGGGCGGCCGTGGTTGCATCGCAGCGAGCCGTTGCACCGCTCACCCGGGAACTTTTGATGTGCGGCAGCTGCCGCAGCATCGGTCAAGCAGGACTCGCGTGGCACTTGCAGTGCGCCCCGGCCCATACTTTTAGCTACCTCCACTTCTGGCTCAGCTGCCACGCCCAGATGACGTCGCCTGTGCTCATGACCAGAACATCGCCCACGGGGGGCACGCAATTCTCCCACGCTCGTTTGGGCCCCCTCTTCGTCCATGCGTTTGGAAACCTACGCGGATTTGCGGGCGAGGTATCCTAGCTTTGATTTGGGGGGCGCCTGTGCATGTTTCCCGTTGGCAGGGTGGAGACCCTTGTGCCCCCCACCCTTGCGAAAGTGGACCGCGGTCGCTGAAGCCATGGGAACGGGTGGGCTTATGAAGGGGCGGGGGCGGTACAAGAGCCAGGACGATCGTGGTCGCAACACAGAGGCAGCCCGCAGCAGGACCAATTTCCCCCATCCTCAATTTACCTGTACCGCCGCACCTGCTAAACCCACGCAGTCACCTTTTCAGACGCAGCATGCTCGCTGCACCGTCGGAGGAAACCTCCGTCAGCCGGCACATTCTACCAACTCATTCGTGTTGTTCCTCCCCCAACCTGTGCCACGCCGCCCAAACTGCCACACCTATCGGCCGCTGCCTCAGCCTATGACCCGACCGCCGCCCGGGGTAGGCACAACCAATCCCACGCTCGGTGGAATCCCCCCAGGTGGCCCCCAGGTCAATGCACTGGGAACCATACGCCCGCCTGCGGGCGACTGATGCCGTCTTTGAGCTTAGGGGTGCCTGTAGGGTGGTCCTATGATCAGCGAGCGAAGAGCGGTATACAATAAACTTATTCGCTGTCGGGGGCGCCTGTCCCTGGGCGGCTGGAAAGTTTATACCCCTACGGTGCCACCGTAAGGGTATAAACTTTCCAGCCGCCCTGGGACAGGCGCCCCCGACAGCGAAAAAGTTTATGTTATACCGTTCTTCGCCCGTTACTATGAGCAGGGGGAGAGGCCGTTGTGCCCTTCCCCCTGGCGAGAGTGGACCGCGCTCATTGTGATCATGGGTAGGAGTGGGTTTGCGCATTTCGGGGTGGGGGCGGCGAGTCGACGTACCACTCGTCGCCCGCGTCACCGCCGGGACGGCCGTGGCCGCGACGCGGGGGCAACACGAAACAGGCCTACAGTCGGGGCGGTGGAAGAAGGAACCCTTCTCGTTGGGGAGGGGTTCCGTGTTCCTTACTTGTTTCGCAGCTTGCCTTAGGTTTTTCCTTAGGTTTGCGATACGACATCGAAGTTTGACCTATGGAAAAAAGAGGCCTCGTTCTTTATTTAGGGTTCCTTAGGGCAACGCCCCGACTTTTTACTTTTCCAGTCTTGATTATATGTGTGCCGCCGCGCACCCCTGTGCTGCCAACTGTCGCGCCCTGCACGTTCCCCCTTCTCCTTCCCCATGGTTCGAAAGAGGACAGCCCTCCTGCCCTGACACGTCGATTCAGGAATTGGCCGTTTTCGGTTCGCGAGAGGGCGTCGCGGCCGTCATTTTTGCGGGTCCAGGTCCGTCGGTTTCGGTCCCGGGCCGTTTCCTCTAAGGGGAGGTTTACCAAAGGGAGGTTTGTCCACCGCCGAATGGTATGTGATTTTACCCCCTCTTCCCGTATCTCCTCGATTTTTGTATGTCGTTACTTTTCAATCTTCCATTATTGAATCGCTTCGCTCATTCCGCCGGCCCGTGATATGGCATCGCTGGTTTTTGTCTGTGTGTTCGTTGCCCATGTTGCGCTCTTGGGGGCGGGTGTCGTTCGGACGCGTTGCGTGGGGAGTTTTGATGGTGAAGCAGTTCCCTGGGGGTCGTCTCTCGATGGGGCGAAATAGAGTCGTCGTCAAGATGCTTCTTTGGGGGGCCTCTTGGGGTCTGTTGAGAGGCCGTTCGGGGGCGCCTGGGAGACATGTTTGAAGCCTTCTGGGGCTTCTTTTGGGCCTCCTGGGAGTCTCCTGGGGCCTCTTGGCGACATCTTGGGGCCTCTTGGAGGCCTCTTGGGGCCTCTTTGGGACCTCCTGGGCGCCTTCTGGGACGGAGGGCTCCATTTTTGAGTTCTCGGTATCCCTCCTGAGTCCCTCTTGGGCCCGTCTTGGGGCCTCTTGGTCCGTCTTGGGCGGCACTTGGGCCGTCTTGAGGGCTCTCTTGGGTCGTTTCGGCGCCGTCTTGGGAGCTTCGTGGGCCGTCTTGGAGCGGTCTTGGGGGCCTCTTGGGCCGTCTTGGAGCGTCCGGAAGCCGAAAAAGCCAGAACACAAAAAACATCGAAAAAACCAATGAAAATCAACGATTTTGGCCTCTTGGGGCTCTCTTCGGAGGCCTCTTGGAAGGCTCTTGGGGCGTCTTGGAGGCCTCTTGGGCTGTCTTGGGGGCCTTTTGGGCCGTCTTGGGGTCATCTTCGGCGTCTTCGAGCGCTCTTTGGGCGTCTCGGGGGCCTCTTGGGCAGTCTTGGGGGCCTCTTGGGGCACTCTGAGCGCGCTCTGGGGAGCCTGAGAGGCCGCACCCAGAAGGAAAACCATCTCTGAGTAGACTTGGTCGGGCGGCGGTCGGGCGGCGACCGGGCGTTGGTCGGGGTACTTTTCGCCGGGGGACCCCCAGGGGCCGCCCCGCGCGCGCGAACTAGAAATACTGTTAATACTATTAACCAGTTACCGGAGATCTTAGCACGCCCTGGCCCGTTGGGCCGGCGAATACCAGGCCGCCGGTGACATGTGGAGCGGTGTTCCAGGGGCCAGTTGGCCCCAGCTGAATCACCGCCCCAGGGCCGACCGGCCCTGCGGGGGGTGGGCTACTTCCAGGGGAGCTTGCAGTCACCAGGAATCCAGAATCCGCAGAATGAACAGCAGGATGATGAAGAGGAAGAGGATTGCCTTCGGAAGGGCCTTCTCTGGCAGTCTTGCGTAGGTCTCTCGGGATGCCCTCTTGGGCCGTCTAGGGTCCGTTTTGGAGGCCACTTGGGCCATCGCGCGGTTCTCTTCGGCCGTCTTGGGGACCTCTTGGAGGCTTTTTGGGCAGTCATAGGGCCATCGTGGATGTTCTCGGTCCGTCTTGAGCTAACGGAAGCTGGAAAAGGCTGGACCGCGAAAGGTTGTACACCACGCAAGTAGATTCAATGCATTTGGTCTCTTCTGACCCTGTTGGGGTCCTCATTGTGGCTTGAGGCACCGTGGGCCGCCTTCAGGCCAGCTTGGCCCGGCTTGGGGCCATCTTGGGCTGTCCTTGGCAGTCCGGGGCCGTGGTGGCGGCTTTGGCTGCTTGCCTGAGCCGTCTTTGAAGCTGGGGAGCGCTGAGCCCTTGTTTTTTGAATGGGATCGCGGTTTCGGGTGCACGGCCCTGGAGTTCTTCACGGGGGATCGTGGCCTTGAGAGGGGGGGGGTGCGACAATCTGCGGCGGGATGATGTCGGGGGCCCTCAGAAGAATGCAGCAGCGCTACCAGACAGCCTTTGGCATGCTACCACGCCTCAGTGTGGCACTGGACGCGGTGGCGGATAGGTACCTCCCGCCCCCGAGCAGACTTGCCAAGCCTCAAACCTGGAACGGTCGCGCCCCTGCCGCAGCAATGTCTTTAGATGAGGTCGAGAAAGAGCAGCTAGAGTAGGTGTTTTTGTTTGAGTTTGTCTCAGTAGAGGGAGAAAGAGGTAACGAGAGAGAGAGAGACAGACAGAGAAAGAGAGAGAGAGAGAGAGACACATGGAGACACGGAACGGATAACGATGTACACACATGTGTGTATATATATGTATGCATATATACATACATGGGTATGGCTAGCGAGAGAGAGAGAGAGAGAAGCACACACACTATACCTATCTGGTTGCTTGACTTTACGTATGCATGTATGTATTTGTGTATGAATGCTTTCATGTGTGTATGCATTTATGCATGCATGTATGTATGTATGTATGCATGTAGGTATGTGTGCATGTATTTATGTATGTTTGTATGTATGTATGTTTGCATGTGTGTATGTGTGTGTATGTATACAATATATGTATGTATGCATGTCCATATGCATGCCTGCATGCATGGATGCATGCATGTATGTACGTATGTACGTATGTACGTATGTACGTATGTACGTATGTACGCATGTACGTATATACGTATGTACGTATGTACGTATGTACGTATGTATATTTGAAAGAGCGTGTTCTACCGCTGCTGGCGGAAAACCGGGGGGGGTCACTACCGGTTCGAACCCCTCCCCCCCCCCCCTCCGGAAAACCGGGGGGGGTCACTACCGGTTCGAACCCCTCCCCCCCCCCCCAGCTCATCATGAAAAGGGGGGGGGTCACTACCGGTTCGAACCCCTCCCCCCCCCCCTCGAAAAACCGAGGGGGGGTCACTACCGGTTCGAACCCCCCCCCCTCGAAAACCGAACGGGGGTGCGGACAGTGGTGGGGACGGTGTTGGTGGTGACAGTGGTGAGGGGATAGCGGGACAGTGGTGGGGACAGTGGGACAGTGGGACAGTGGTGGGGACGGTAGTGGTGGGGACAGTGGTGGGGACAATGGTGGGAACAGGGGGGGACAGTGGACAGTGGTGGTGACGGTGGTGGTGGGGACAGTGGTGTGGGGACAATGGGAATGAGGTGGAAACAGTGGGACAGTGGAGGGTACAATGGTGGTGGGGACAGTGGTGAAGGCGGCGGTGGCGAGGACGGCGGTGGGACAATGGGACAGAGGTACAGTGGGGACAGTGGTGGGGACAGTGGGGACAGTGGTGGGAACAGTGGGACAGCTCAGTGTGACAGCGGAGGAGTCAGTGGGACAGTGGGGACAGTGGGGATAGTCGGGCAGTGGTTGGGGCCGTGGAGACAGTGGGGAGAGTGGAACCGTGGTGGGAACAGTTCTGGGGACAGCGGGGACAGTGCGACAGTGGTGGGGCCACTGGTGGGGACAGTAGGGGCGGTGGTGGAACCAGTGGGGACAGCGGTGGTGAGGACAGTGGTGCTGGGAACACCAGTGGGGGATGTGATGCGGACGGTGGTGGGGACCGGAGTCGTTTGCGAGCGTTGCTGCGGTGAGTAGGGGGGGGGGGTCGAACCGTTAGTGACCCCCCCCGGTTTTCGAGCGGAGAGGGGGGGGGGGGGTTCGAACCTAGTGCCCCCCTCCGGTTTTCGAGGGGGGGGGTAGGGTTCGAACCGGTAGTGACCCCCCCCGTATTCGAGCGGGAGGGGGGGTGGGTGGGGGGAGGGTTTAGGGAGGGTTAGGGGAGGGGGTGGTTTTGCCGGGGGGTTTTGCCGGGGAGAGGGGGAGGGGGGTTTCAAGCCCGGGGGGGGATTTTCGGAGGGGGGGGGGGGCGACCCCCGGGTTCCGGAGGAAAAGGTTGGCAATTTTCCACAGTAAAGCGGCGGTGGATCACGCTCTCTCATACATACATACGTACGTACGTACGTACGTACGTACATACATACATACATACATACATACACACATGCATCCATAAATCCATGCATATATGTATACATGCATGCATGCATGCATACACACATACCTACATACACACATATGTACATGCATACATACATACATACATACATACATACATACATACATACATACATACACACATGCTTGCATACATTCATACATACATACATACATGCATACACACATACATGCACATTTACAGTTACATACGTACATCCATACATACAAACACACATACATACATACATGCACGCATACACACATACATACATACACACATACATACACACATACCTACATACACACATACATGCATAACTATATACACACATACATACACACATACATACATACATACATACACACATGCATGCATGCATGCATGCATGCATCCATACATACACGCATACACATATACATACATACATACATACACACATGCACACATACATGCATACATGCATGCATACATACATACATACACACATACACACATCCATGCACACACGCATACACACGTCCATACACATACACATATACAAACATACATACACAACTACTTATGTAACTACTTACTTACTTGCTTATTTACTTGCATGCATACATGGAAACATGCATACAACCATTCACTCATACACACATACATACATGCATGCATTCAGTTCATGCATGCAAGCATACATGCATACATCCATACATCCATACATACATACACATGTGGCACGCGTGTGCCCAGGATCATAACAAAACAAACTGAAAGTTCGTTTGGGGCAGGCAGACACCATGACGGCGGGATCGGAGATGGAGAAGGGGAAGCTGGCGCGGCGCCGCCAGGGCGTGTCTAAGAGAAGGGGAAGAGGCAGGAGGCCCCAGGAGGGGTCGTCTGGGATCGAGGTTGCGAGGTGTCCATGGAGGCCTTAGGAGGCCCGGCCAAGGAGACTCCAGGAGGCCGAATGCGAGTACGTCTGGGCTCGAAGTTGCGAGGATGTCCATGGAGGCTGCAAGTGGCTCCAGGAGGCCCGACCAAGAGACCGCAGGCCCAAGGAGGCCCCAGGAGGCCCCAGGAGGTTCCAGGAGGCCCCCAGGAGGCCCCGAGGCGGGGTCTGGGGTACCAGAACGTACGTCTGGGCTCGATTTTCGGAGGATGTCTCAGGCGAAACCGCCATTCTTTAAGAATCGGGGTCGAAATCTTTGGAATTACATTGTGTTTTTGGAAGGTTTTTAGGATGTTGAAATTTCCAATGTGTTTATGGACCGTGACGTCACGATCTGTGTGAGGGGTGCCACCGATTTTCAGAATTTCGAGGATGTCCCCCGCGAAGCGGCCCAAAAAATCGCGGACGCGGCGCGGCCTTTAATTGATTGCTCTGAGCTCTACTCCCTCGGAAAGGTGCGTACCAGAAGGCACGTCGGGGCTCGATTTCGGAGGATCTCTCAGGCGAAACCGCCATTCTTTGAGAATCGGGGTCGAAATCATTGAAATTTCATTGTGTGTTGTTTGAAGGTGTTATGTTCGAATGCTGAAATTCCCATGTGTTTATGGACCGTGATGTCACGATCTGTGTGAGGGGTGCCACCGATTTTCAGAATTTCGAGGATGTCCCTCGCGAAGCGGCCCAAAAAATCGCGGACGCGGCGCGGCCTTCAACTAATGGATCTGAGCACTACTCCCTCGGAGATGTGCGTATGATAATATTTCTCTGTCTATATCTATGTACAGCACATCGCAGACTGCACACCATAGAGTGCGCAACATACACTGCGCAACGTAGATAGCACGGCGCAGGTGGCCCCACATAGGTTGCACCACGTAGATAGCTACAAGCACGCCCTTTGGGACCCATGCCTGCTAACATGTTGTGCTGTGTGGGCCGGTTTTTCGGACTGCTAACGTCGCTGGCCAGACCTGCCCGCATTTGTTTTCCATCCCCATTCGTCTCCGTTGGCGGTGAGGGAGGCGGTGGCGCAGGCCAACCACAATCATTCAGAGAACAGTGCTCCTGATGTCCCCCCCTGAGAAAGCCGATTGATCCCGTGTCAAGAGAACGTCGGCGCGATGAAGGAAGTCCCTCAGCGGAGTCATGAGCATAGCTCTTGAGGTGTTCGATCATCGGCCAGGATCGGGCCCCCCCCCTTGTTACACCATCGTCCAGCTTTCGCCCGAAGGACCTCTAGAGACCGCCGAAGGGCCGCCGATCGGCCGCACACGGGTCCACGGGTTGCCATGGGTCCATGGCCGAACGTGTCGGAGCTCTCCCAGCTGATTTTCGTGACCTTGGGTGTTCGATTAGCGGGTAAGGTTTCTGCGCAATGTTGCGCGTCATCGCCCTGTCCACGTGGCAGTCCGTGCCAGCGGCTCGCGCAAGCCACTGCGCAAGGTCACCGTGCGTAAGTTTGGTGTTGCAGCCACATCTTGTGTGGAGTCGGTGGGGGTTGGGGTGACCGCACGGTCTTGAGATTGGGACCGTTCTCTTGGGATGTTTCGGGCGACTGGGACCTGGGCGTCTCCAAATCGTGCGGTGACGGACCGTGTGGTGACTTTTGCTGCGGTAACGAGCTCACACGGTGTGTCACCGCACCGTTTTGGAATCTTTTTTTCTTGACGCTTCATCGAGCGCTCTGGGCGTGCGGCGAACGGCATGCAAAGAAGCAGGGGAGGAGGGAAAGGAGGGGGGGATCGGTGAGCCCCGGGGGCTCGCGCGGGCGCCATAGCGGACTGCTGAGGACGCCGCCGACGTCCAGGGCCCCGACAGAAAAACTACATTCCCTGCGACCCAGGAGCAGCCGGTCTTTTATCATTCTGGCTCTCTTGTTTTTCCCGTTGTCTCTTGTCTTGTTGCGCCTGGGCGTCTTACCCTGCACAGACCCGCCCACTGTCGTCCCCCAGAGGCTGTGCAGAATCTGCTGTTTCATGATGAGCATAACAGGCTAAGCTCCCTGCCCCGCCCATCTGCCCAGCTGTGGCCGGTCGGCGCGAGCGCGGGGGGTAGTCGGGCGGGGCTAAGACGAGGATGCATCCTGCGAGCGTTTCCGGAACGCCACCAGACTTGCGTGGACGCTTTGAAAGGCCCGCGTCGCCCGAGCACCCTCCAAAGCAGCCGGAATCTCATGACCCCCCGCCTTCGACGGGCTCGGAAAGGCCAGGTCGTAGGTCGTGCGAGCAGTCCCTCTGGCGGCCGCGCCGATTGACACCGCCACGGAGGCGGGGGGGGGGGAGAATCTCTTGCAACAGCGATGATGAGTGCTAGTGTTTGCACCTGGTCCTTCTCCTCAGCCTCCCCCCTTAAGACCCCTCGCCTCCCCTCCTCCTCCTCCTCCTCCTCCCCTCCGTCTCCTCCTCCTCCCCTTTTTCCTCCTCCGGCCTTTTGGGCGCCCTTCCATCCCCCCCCTCCTCTCCCTTCCCTCCTCCTCCTCCTCTCCTCCTCCTCGTCCTCCTCCCCCTCCGCAACCCAACCCTCCTCTCCTCCTCCTCCTCCTCCTCCTCCTCCTCCTCCTCCTCCTCCTCCTTGCGCGCCCCTCCTCTTCCTTCTCCTCCTCCTCCTCCTCCTCCTTGGGCACCCCTCCTCCACCTCCTGCTCCTCCTCCTCCTCCTCCTGTCCTAGGGCGCCTCATCAGTCAGGATCCGGAGCCGAACCCCTCCGGGTGTCTGATCAGATCCTCCGTTTCTTCCTCCTGCGGGGGGATTGTCGTGTCTTCCCAGTGCGAAGGCCTTACGGCCGGTGCCGCCGACCCTGAAAGCGGGACCTCCCCCAGGACCCCCGACCCGCTGGGTCACCAGGGGGGGGGGGGCGGCATTCTGACCCAGGACCCCCCCCACGCCCTCCCCACGACCCCCCCGACAGGGCAAAAATCAAGGGAAGGGCGACCAAATGAATACGACGTTCGTTTTTCTGATTGTAGGCGCACAGCGCCATCGTAAGGGCACGCGTGCACCAGAGCTGCGTTGTGCGCAGGCAAAAAGTTCGCGCCCGCGCCATTGGCCCGCTCGCAGGCGGGCGAGCGCGGGCCGCCTCCCGCTCTCCTGCGCCTCGCGGCGCGCGGCCTCACGAGAACGGCTTGCGCGCGCGGCCCTTTGCTTGTTCCTCGCTGCGCGCGGCCCCGCGAGATGGGGGCGCGCGCGCGCGGGGCGGCGGCTCGCGGTGCGCGCGCGGTCGCGCGTGCGCTGCTGTTTTTGTTGTATCGCTATGGGCGCCGTTCTGTTCAGGCGCGCCGCGGGGATTTCATCGGGGCGGACAGCGGCGCGCCTCGGGGTCGCGCGCGTCGCAAGTGCTGGCGCCTTGCGCTTTGCCGTCGCAGCCGGCGCGCGCGCGCTTTCGCCAGCGCGCGCCATTCCCCGTTCGCTCGGCGGTCGGGGGGCCAGACGGCTTAGGCCGCAGGCGTATGCCAAATTTGCCAGCTCAGGCCAATACGGTATGCTTCTACACTTGCGCATATTGTCCGTCGGTCCAGAGGGATCATGCGGAAAATGCGGCTTTCGCTGGGCCGCTGGCCCATTTGTTCAACGCGCGGCGGATCTGGGGCCCAGTCGGCCTTGCGGCGAATGCAGGCCAGTACGGCTTGCTTCGTTAACGGGCGCATCCTGTCTATCGGCCCAGGTGGCCACGCGGGGTCAATGCGACCATTGCTGGCGCGCGTGCCCCTTTCGGCCCTGTCGCACAGGCATTTTGGGGCCCTGTCTGCAGATTTCCCCAGTGACAAGCCTGAGCATTTCATGTGAGTTGAGCGTGCATGTTCTGTGTATGCCCGCGGCCGTCTTGCACTCAAGCGGGCGGCCCCTCCCTTGTGCTCCGGGGCGCGCGTTGTTGACTTGAGGTTCCCGGAGAGGAGCCCGATTTGAAAGCGTATCAGTTGCGCTGAGGGAAGAGAGATGGAGTTCTGATGCGGAAAACCTAACGCATGTTATTTTCGTCTTTCACCCACCCACCCACCCACAAACATAACTCGCGTTATGTTACAATAAATGTTTGGCGGAACTGCGGCGACCCCAAGCGCCCCTCGGGGAAGGGCATTGCATTGGAGCTGTCCCGAATTGGGAGGAAGCGTCGGGTTAGGACAAACATTCCGTTGGGATTCCGTGAGTTAAGCAGGAATTGTGGCGATAGGCGGCCCCTGTCTTGGGGGTCATCTCAGGTTTCGACAAAGAGGGTGGCTTGGGAATGCGCGATGGAGGCAAACTGCAGTTTGGGCTGCCACCTGCCGAGTCGAGTTAGGAAAGCATTGTATTGGTATTCCGAGAGTTAAGAAGAAATTGTGGCTTTTGGAGCAGGAGGGGCACTTGTCGTCAGTTGGGGCATTGCATTTGGCTTCCAAGAGTTAAAACTGAAAAACGTGGCATTTGGGGGGGGGGGGGGCGGCAAAGGGGGGGGCGGGAAATCGCGCGGGGGGGGCGTTGCATTGGAAGTGTCCTCAGTTGGGAGGAAACGTCGAGTTAGGGCAAACATTGTGTTGGGATTCCGAGAGTTCAGACGGAATTGCGGCGATAGTCGCCCCCTGTTTTGGGCGTCACCTCTGGTTCAGACATGGAGGGTTGCTTGGGAATGCGCGATGGAGGCAGCTGCATGTGGGTTGCCACCTGCTGGAAGTCATGTTAGGAAATGCGCAGTATTTGTATTCCGAGAGTTGAGAAGAAGTTGTGGCTTCTGGATGGGTGGGTGGGTGGGTGGGCGGGTGGGTGGGTGGTGGTGGTCGTGGTGGTGGTGGTGGTGGTGCGCGTGCGCGTGCGCGTGTGCGCGCGTGCGTGTGCGTGCGTGTGTGTGTGT
>CAUYUJ010018114.1:0-65000 GCA_963575745.1 Prorocentrum cordatum
GGAGCGCTCTCAGAGCGTTCCGGAACGCTCTGGAGCGGCCGCGGCGCCCAATACATCTTCCAAACCCGCCGATTCTCAGAGATTTCGAGTTATCCCGTTCCGATTTTGTCCCGATCTTCGTGTCGTTTTAGGTGGGCGCCACGGGCACGGGTGCCCAGTCTGTCGGGCAGTGGCGAAGCGTCCTGGCCAGGCCTGCCTCTATCTGAGCCTCCCCCCGATGGGGTCGGAGTAGACGGGGTCGGAGGACCGCGCCGCATCGCCGATGCATCGCCGATGCGGCTCGATGCGGAGCCCGATGTTCTTCACGCGGACGTCGCCGACGCATCGTCGGTGCATCGCCAGTGCATCGCCGGTGCATCGCCGATACATCACCGATACATCGCCGATGCGGCGCGATCCTCCGACCCCATCTACTCCGACCCCACCTAGGAGGCCTCTACTGTAGGCCTGCCAGAAGATGTTCTAAAAACCTCTTGTGGCTTGCGTGAAAAGTTCTTGGAGTATTTCTGGCTGGGACTGTCTTGTTTTCATGCATCGGGCTTGTGTTCTGAGGACAGTGTTGTGGTTCTTCGAGCATGTGTGGGTTCTAAGAGCGTGGTAGGCCCAAAGGAATGCCCGGACGGTCGGTCCCTGCTCAAAGTGGCTCGA
This sequence comes from Prorocentrum cordatum, assembly GCA_963575745.1. Taxonomy (NCBI): domain Eukaryota; class Dinophyceae; order Prorocentrales; family Prorocentraceae; genus Prorocentrum; species Prorocentrum cordatum. Next base: position 649 of record CAUYUJ010018114.1, read on the forward strand.
AGGCAGCGATCGGGGCGAATAGCCCAGGAGGAGGAGGAGGAGGAGGAGGAGGAGGAGGAAGAGGAGGAAGAGGAGGAGGAGGAGGAGGAAGAGGAGGAGGAGGAGGAGGAGGAGGAGGAGGAGGAGGAGGAGGAGGAGGAGGAGGGGGAGGAGGAGGAGGAGGAGGAGGAGGAGGAGGAGGAGGAGGGGGAGGAGGAGGAGGAAGAGGAGGAGGAGGGGCCGGCATTCGCCCGGGAGCCTCGCCGAAGGCATGGACCATCGGCGCCCCTGGCTACATGTACTGCTCTCCCCTGGGCGATATTCGCCCCCGTCGTCGCCCCCGAGTGGCAGGTGCTCCAACTGCGCGCAGGAAGGCGGCAGAAGAGTGGCAGGAGAGCGCCAGCTTTCGCGCTGGGTGGCGCGGGAGAGTGGCAGGAGAGTAGGAGTTGCCTGCCTCGATCAGGGTCCCCGTCTAACTATACAGAGTACTTGCCGATCAGGCTGTCGCAGGGACGACGACGCCCTCGTTTCGAGGCTTTTTTGCCGTTTCCTGGAGGTTCTCGTCGCCCCAGCCGGAGGCGGCTTGAGAAACAAGTGCTCAGCACAGACCATGGGAGAGGTCCTGGGACTGATTGTGACGGATTTGGGTGGTCGGGCGGCGGCGGCGGCGGCGGCGACGACGACGACGACGACGTCGACGACGACGACGGCAGCGACGACGACGACGACGACGACGACGGCGGCGGTGCGGCGGCGGCCGCACTGCGCTTTTGGCGAGGCGGCGGGCGGCGAGAGAGCAGACGGCATAGTCGCCCCGGCGACGCGACAGACCCCTTCGGCGGCGCCTCCACGGCCATCCAATCCAGGCCGGTTCCTACTACTCCTACCTTCATCCTCCTCCTATCCTCCCCCACCTTCAACTCTTCCTCCTCCTTCCTCCTCTCCTCCTCCTCCTTCTCCTCCTCCTCCTCCTCCTCCTCCCCCTCCTGCTCCTCCTCCTCCTGCTCCTCCTCCTCCGCCTCCTCCTCCTCCCCGCGCGCGGCGTCGAGAGAGAGAGAGAGCGAGCCACCGATGGCGTGCCGCCCCTCCCCGGGGGCCCGCGCGCCGGCCCTATCCCAGGGGACGGAGGGCCATACTTGCAGGGCCTGGGGTGTGCAGTGGGGGCGCGCATGGCAAGAAAGCCATGTGCTTGTCGTCAGGGTATCCCGGTCTCCTCGCTCCTCGCGCCGCGCGGTGACTTCCCGCAGCAGGTTGGAGGAGCTGCTGCGTTCAGGGTGCTCCGGGTTTCCCCTCAGGTGCACCTCGCGCACGGGTTCTCAGGGTTGGGTTTCTTGCGGGGGGTTCTCGCGGCCGCGCCCGCACTGTAGGATGAGGTCGGGCACGTCACTCTACAGGAGGAACGTTCAAGGATGGTCAAAGAATATTCAGGGGACGATTGTTCGACCGTGTTCGAGTATTTGTTTGATGCTTTGTTTACTTGTCCTCCAAGATCCGCCTATAGGAGGACATGCCCGACCGAAGGGTAGGAAGGGGCCGGGACCTCGGAGGCTCTGCGTGGCAACATCGTTGGGGGTTGGGCTTTCCACACCTCCGGTGCTTCTGCAGGAGGAGGCTTCAAGACCAGTTCAAAACTAGTCTGGTGACGATGTTGCGTGCTCGGTTCGACCATGTTTGATGATGTTTGTTGTCTATTTGTTGCAACTCTCTTCCAACATCCGTGAAGGTCGAAGAGGGTGGGCAGGTGAGCATTACGCCCTGCGTGCTTTCCGCAAGTCGACGATTGCAAGGTTACCCGTCGGTCGTTGAAAGTAGGTATGTTTGGTCTCACAGATCCCAGTCCACTTCAAGCGCTTTCCTACTTCAGTAATCGATCTGGTTTTGCTGTGCTGTGATATGGCTGCTGATTTACCAGCCTTCCTGCTTCATGCTCTGCATGGAATGTTTCCCTTCGCACGCGGCTCAGTAAGTGCACACGTGAGTTTCAGCTTGCGCCACCTTCAGATCTCCTCTCGCAGCTCGCAGCCCTTCCCTCCCACCCCGCCTCCGTGGAGGTATGCGCGGTAAATCTGCGGGAGCTCACAGGAACATCCTCTCCGTCCGCCCCGATGTTTGTCCCCAGCGATTGGGAAGCCCGGGGTCCGCGCTGGCCGCGCCGCGGCGGCGCCTGCCGCGCGGAGGGCTTGCAACGTAGAGGTCGAGGGCAAGTGGGCAGATGTCGGCATCGCCCCAGTGCACTATAATTCTTCACGCTTCGTAACTAATTATCTCGCCTGTGCCCCAGACGTGCTTGCCCCGCTTCCTGGACTCTTCCTTGGAGCCGCCAATCAAAAAAAAGTATCCCCACCGGTCAGTGCGCCGATCAGTTCAGCTTCTCAGCCCGCAGCTGCAGTCTGAGTGGGCCGGCCGGCCTGCGCTTGTCCTAGCTAATTCGCCTAGTTCGCGTCCCAGACTTTGCTTTCGCCGCCTGACCCTCGTCTCGCGGCCGCGACCGAAAAGTATCCCCACCGGCCCATTCAGGAGCGTTGCACGTCAGGGCTGACGGGTCAGGGGCTGAAGAGACACATCTAGTGAAACGAAGCGGGCAGCCATGGTGAACTGAGGATGCGGAGGAGGAGGGGGAGGAGGAGAAGGATATGGACGACGACGAAAGGACGGGGGCGAGAGAACGAGGAGGAGGAGGAGGAGGAGGAGGAGGAGGAGGAGGGGCAGGAGGAAAAGATGGACGAAGAGAAAGAGGAGGACAAGGACGATAATGACGACGAAGGCAAGGACGAATAGGACGAAGACGAGGACTAGGAGGAGGACGAGGAAGAGGACGAGGATGGAAAGGATGACGAGGAGGAGGAGCAGAGGAGGAGGAGAGGAGGCGTAGAGGACGAGGACGAGGAGGACGGGGACGAGGACTTGCATCCATCTGGGGGTCTTCTTGAGGCCACCTTGGGGTCCTCTGGCCCTCTTGGGGTTCTTTTGGTGGGCCTTGGGGTCCTTTGGGGGCTCCTTTGGGGGGTCTTGAGGCCCTCTCAGGGGCCTCTTGGGGCCCTCTTGGGAGCCCTGCAGGCTCTCCCTGGGCAATCTGCAAAGGTTTTCGATCAGACGGGGTCCTAAAAGTTCCCTCCCGCCCCCCTGGGGCCACACGCGTTGCCTCTTGGGGGGGGGCGCTCCTGGGGCGATCCTGGGCGATCTTTGGGCGCTCCTGGGGCCGTTTTGGGGACGGGCGCCTCGTGGGCCCTTCTCTCGGGGCTCTCGCGGGCCTTATCGGGGCAGCCTCGAGGCCTCAAAAGCGCATCGGAAGCGAACAGGTGAGAAGGCAACGCTCATGTAATCGGTCTAACTACCGATCGCACGAGCGATCTCACCATCGATCTCACGATCGATCTCACTGAATCGACCTCACTATCGGTCTCACGATCGGCCTTACTATCGTCCTCACTATGGATCCCAGTTTCGATCTTACCATCGATCCTACAACCGATCTGAATGTCCATATCACTGAGATTCAAACCTTCCACTGGTTGGATTTTTCTTGGGTTCTATTGAATTTCTGAGGTGTTGGAGGGGTTTGGGCCTCTTGAAGGGGTCCCGAGGGGGCTCCGAGAGCACCTGGAGCCGTCCTGTGGCCCTCGTCGGGCCTCTCGGAGGTAGGTCGCAAGCTACCTTGGACCATTTTCGGCTATCTTGAGCCATCTTGGAAGCTATTTCGAAGCATCGGAGGTCCTCTTGAAGCCATCTTGGGCGCCCTGACCGCTCTCGAACCCCCCAACAGAAATCTCAGGGAGGGGAGGGGAATGGTACCCCTTCCCGACGGAAAGAGGGTTATGAGGAGGAACGGAAGATACCATTAGACCACTTTTGCCCAAAAGGCTGGTGGGACTATGTGTACGTCGCCCCCCAGGGGCGACACGCGCGCGCCGAGAAATCTCACTGTACACGCTCCATGGCTGGTGCTATCTGGCCATAACGCTCGGGAAGCGGTATGCTACAATATGGTTGTACTAGATGTTCGGGTCGGACGCTCGCCTCCAAGAAGGACGTCTAGTAGTTGGAGGCGGCTGCGGGTTTGGCCTGGTTTGGACGCCTGGTCGGTCAGGAAGGGTGGCTGAAGCCACATCCGCTCAAAATTTGTCACAGGACCCCACCCGGGGTCCATGGGCTCCCCAGACGACTCCAACATAGTAGTACAAGTTCGGACGTATGTCTCCTGACGCAACACCAAGCTCGGATGCAACTCCTGGGAGGTCAAATTCTGTTTTCGCCCTGGTCCAAAATCCGGCTTAATCCAGCTTAATCCCGCTAACTTCGGCTTAATCCCGCTTAATCCCGCTTAGTCCGGCCTGATCCTGCTCAGTCCGAGGCCCACTCCGGCGTAACAGCTCCCAAATGGGGTTTCATCCTGTTTAATCTCCCCGACGAAAACCTCCCAGTAGTTGCCTCCTAAACCAAGGCCCCAACAACACCAAAAGACAAGCGAAGACTTCCGCGCCCAGCCCTGGCCGCACCAGCGGGTTTGCGGCCCAAGCGCCCGCCTTCCGAGAACCTTGAAACGGGCTCCCGCCCGCGGGGGGGCGCCCTGCAGGTGATCCTCTCCTCTCCTGTGAACTTTATCCGTAGGGGCTTCGCCCCCTGCCGCCGGCCCCCTCTCGCGGAGAATGGGCCATGGAAGAGCGAAGTCATGAGGTTTTGGCTTCACCGTGAAGCAGCGTCGGAACTTCATGCGAAGACGATGGGTAGTTGGCAAGACGGATGGAGATTGCGAGTCTATGGTTGTACACGCTGTTGTATGTTCCATTTGCTCCCGTATGCTGTGCCCAAATCTTCTCCCCGAATTTGAAAATGTTGGAAGTCTCTTGTGTCCTGACCGCCGATCTGCGTGAGGGGTGCCATCGAATTTCAGAAATGTGGCAAATCCCATGTGTTTTTTGACCCTGACCCTGCCGATCTTCGTGAGGGGTGCCACCGAATTTCAGAAATGTAGCAAATCCCATGTGTTTGTGGACCCTGACCCCGCCGATCTGCGTGAGGGGTGCCAGCGAATTTCAGAAATATAGCAAATCCTTTATGTTTTTGCACCCTGGCCCCGCCGATCTGCGTGAGGGGTGCCACCGAATGTCAGACATGTAGCGAAGCCCATCTGTTTTTGGACCCTGACCCTGCCGATCTGCGTGAGGGGTGCCCAGCAAATTTAAGAAATATAGCAAATCCCATATGTTTTTGGACCTTGACCCCGCCGATCTGCGTGAGGGGTGCCACCGAATTTCAGAAATGTAGCAAATCTCATTTGTTTTTGGACCCTGACCCCGCCGATCTGCGTGAGGGGTGCCCAGCGAATTTCAGAAATATAGTAAATCCTATTTGTTTTTGCACCCTGACCCCGCCGATCTGCGTGAGGGGTGCCACCGAATGTCAGACATGTAGCGAAGCCCATCTGTTTTTGGACCCTGACCCCGCCGATCTGCGTGAGGGGTGCCCAGCAAATTTCAGAAATGTGGCAAATCCCATATGTTTTTGGACCTTGACCCCGCCGATCTGCGTGAGGGGTGACAGCAAATTTCAGAAATGTGGCAAATCTCATGTGCTTTTGGACCCTGACCCAGCCGATCTGCGTGAGGGGTTTCAATTTTGACCCACCCCAGCAGTGCAGACAACACGCTCAGGGCATGCTAAACCTGCCCGTTTGGGCCTCCCCCCCCTCGCGCGGTCCATCAACAAGGAACAGCAATCAGCAAGAAGCAGAACTGTAACAGTGGAAACTGGAAGCTGCAACTGGTACAGGAAACTACGAACCTTCGGCCTACAGCCTGGTGGCCCCACAAGGGGGCCAGCGGATTTAAAGAGAGGGTGGGGCCTGGTTGGGGCGATTTTCCTTCGGACGTCTTCAAAAACTGTCTGGTGTGGCTACTGGTTTGGCTGGCCTGGCTTGGCCGCGCGCCCCGCCCGAGACATCCTCAGAATCTGCCTGGTTTGGCCTCTGGTTTGGCCTGGTTTAGGTTCGGTTCCGCGTGAGACCTCCTCAGAATATGTTTGGTTCGGCGCTCGCTTGGCCTGGTTTCGCGTGAGATGTCCTCATCACATGTTTGGTTTGGCCTGACTTGGGCCCGATTTCGCTTGAGACTGCCTCGCAACTTGCCTGACGTGGCTTGGGCGAAGCGAGAAATCAGCGAATGTACGCGCGGTTGAGTCGCGTCCGGTATGGGGGGCATGCCATGCGGTCTCAATACACAGTGGGATGTGTCACGCTTTCTTTGACACGTATGAAATAATTATGATGCGTCGTGATGGGTGTGTACAAAAGGATGCAGTGGCACAGTAACGCAACTGCGCTACAAAAAGGCGGGTGGTTTGGGTGTGGGTATTCCCAACACGCTGTGGATCGGCATGGGCATGTGTGGCGGCGTCAGTAGACAACGATTCCGAGGCTGATCAGGCTCAGAAGTATTTCTGTTAACGCCGCTCCCAGGCCCCGCCAACACACTGAAGACATATGACACCGACTTTCGCGCCCAACCCCGGCCGCAACAGCGGGCGCACGGTCCAAACGGCCGCCCCAAAAAATTTTAATCGTGCTTCAGCCTGCGGGGGGTGCCCTGGGGTGATCCACTCCTTTCGTTTGAGCTTTATTGAAGAGAGAGTGTGGAGCCTGGTTTGGGCGATTCCGCTTGGGACATCCTCGAGACCTGCCTGCTTTGGCCTCTGGTTTGGCCTGGTTTGGCCCGGTTCGGCTCGGTTGGGCCGCGCGTCCTGCCAGACATCTTCGATTTCTGCCTGGCTTGGCCCTTGGTTTTAGTTCACTTTCGCGCGAGACATCCTTAGCTTTTGCTTGGCTTGGCCATCCTTTGGCTTGGCTTGGGTCCGTTTTCGTGTGAGACGTCCTCAAACGTGTGTTCGGTTTGGCTTTGTTTTGGCTCAGTTTCGCTCGAGACGGCCTCACAACTTGCCTGGCTGGGCCTGGGCAAAGCGCAAAATCAGCGAAGGTGCACGGTTGAGTCACATCCGTTATGGGCGACATGCGGTCTCAACAATTTGTGGGATGTGTCACGTTTTCTTCGGCACAAAACGGTCATGAACATTTGTCGTGGTGGGCGCGTGCAAACAAAAGTAGTGGCACGGCGTCGTGAACACTCATTGTGGTCCACATGTAGCACGGATGCGCTACAAAAAGCGGGCGGCATGGTGTGGACATACGCTGTGAATCCGCATGGGCGCGCGTGGCGGCGTAGGAGAACACCTTGTCCGAGGCTGTCGTATGTCTTCGGGCGTCCCAAGATGCTCCCTCAAACTCTGGGTGCCTTGGAGTGTTGGCGGCGACGTCTGGCGCCTTTGCCCCGCCTCCGGTACCCACGGGGCAGCTCGTGGACCGGCCCAGCTCGAAGCATGCCGCGTGGTCGAGGGCTCTGGTCTCTCTGCACCGCCATCGTTCGGCGATCGACGTTCGAATGGGGTTGGGAGAAATGAGGATATCATTACCCGTAGGCGGCCCAAGGTATCGTTCATTGCATCCGGATGCTATTGCTCATACCCTGCATCCTCCCAACCCCGTCTTCCCAACGCGATAACTTCAGGAGGGGAAAAACACGCAGACACAAGTGATCGTCGATTCCCCAGGAAACGTGGGAAATCATTGGAAGTGGAGGGACAGACGAAAATCCAAAACATCTGAGAAAATATGGGCAATCCTTGGATGTGTATATTCATTTGTGTGCCTCTGGGCCCCTTCATAATTGTTCTTCTCAACACTGCTGCTGCCCCCCCCACCCCCCTCTGGGCGCCATGTGCAGCGGGGTGTGGGTAGAAGCACGTGGCCTCGGAGGCCTGGATTTGTTGTCCATGTCCCCGCTCTGGCCTGTGGGGGTCGGGGCGCGAGCAGGTCCGAGGCGGGAATTTATACATGACCACCGCCTGGAGGGTCAGTTTTCGGAGCCTCGGCAGGCGGTGGATATGGACATATTCGGCCACTGGGGGCCGAAATGTATCCATGTCCACCGCCCGCTGGGGCACCAGGACGTCGGTTCGCAGGCGGTGGATATGGATCAATCCCCGCTTCGCAGCAGGGGCGTGGGCCATGATAACATTTCGATCGCCTAACCGCGGCTTCGTCGAGACGTCCTTCGCGACGTTCGTTCGTTCGGGAAGCAGACCCCCTCGCGTCGTGAAAAAAGACGGAAGGTTTTTGCAATGTTCGGCCTCGGGGGGCCCCTTCAATTCCTGTCCCCAGAACGTCAACAAACGACTCGGTACGAAAAGCTGGTCCCAGAGCAAGGGTCGAGACCTCTAATTCTGTGGTCACGTTGGGAAGAAACGCAACGCTGGAGGTCTGGGAGGAAGGCACCCCAGACCTCCAGTGTCTTCTTGTTTTCCAATGCGCGGACACCCCAGCTCTCGACCCCTTCCTGGGAACCGACTTCTCAATCCTTGAGTCCAGTCCTGGACGCCGCTGGGACACCCTCCTGAGCAGCTTTTGAAGCTGCGTTCCTCCGTGGCCACGACGGGAGCCCCTCAGGAGGCTCCCCAAAACACATTAAATCCCATCCTCCTCACTCTGAAGTTCCAGCGGGAAACATACTCACTATCTATACTCACGGTCCTCGCGGCCCGGACTCCTTTGCCGAAACTCCATGGATACAGGGTGTCTTTGCAGAGATGCCCCGCGCCGAAAATATTGGTGGAACCGCGTGTCTATGAGATCACGCTCGCGAGGGCATGGGTCCAGGCATCAGATGTACGCATGTGTTTTTCAAGACGGGCTCCCAGAAGTTCCCACTCCTTCGATTCACAGGGTCGGCTGCTCCACCCGAGTAGCTCTTGACGGCCCTGGAGCCCGAAAACTGTTTCTGGATGCCGGAAACGCCAGAAAGCATGTCCTGTTTTCATCCCAGACGTTGGACGTCTGCGGGTACCCGCACAATCGCGCCTCGGCATCCAGCTCGCGAGGGCAACGATAATTTCAGGCCGCCCACGTGGGGTCGAAGCAGAGGGGGTCGACGGGTCGCCCCGCATCGCCGATGCACCGGCGATGCGGAGCCCGATCTCCTCCACGCCGACGCATCGCCGATGCGTCGCCGCTGCGTCGCCGATGCATCGGCGACGCCTCGGACCCTACTCGGGAGGCCCTCCTGACCTGGATGCGCCCGTCGCCCCTGAGAAGTGGCCCGCCGCCGAGGACCGCGGCGGCTGGAGGGCGCCCCCCGGCGGGCCGCCGGTCGCGGACAGGGCGAGCCGCGCCGAGGCGTTCTTCGCCACCCTGCCGCCAGACGAGCTGACGGAGCAGGAGCTGGAGCTGCGGCAGGTCCTGCGGGGGCCCCACGGAGGCAGCACGCAGGACCCCGCAGTTGCGGACAGGAGTGCAGGGGCCGGGCGCGGGGTGGGTCGCGGGCGGGTCGCGGGGTGGGTCGCGGGGTGGGTCGCGGGCGGGTAGGTCACACGGGCGGCGCAGGGGCTAGACTTGCGGCAGGTCTTAAGGGCGCCCCGGCAAGAGTACTTGCTCGTGGTGCTGTGGTGGTTTTGCGCCTGGTGGCCGCTGCGGGCTGTCCTTGTCGAGGGCCGTACTGCCGCAGGCGTGCTGGCTTGGGACGTCTTCGCCATCCTCCCCCCCCGACGGAAGTTGGAGGAGGATTATTATTATACCAGTTGCGCAACGCAGGTGCAAGCCTGGCCGCATCAGCACACACTCATCACAATTCAGGGAAGGCCATCCCAGACTTAGGGGGCAATCCACGAGAAGTTCGCTGGAGCACATCCTTGCCCATACGTGTGGGGCGCTCGCAAGGCTTCAACAATTTGCGGGCCTGCTCCACACAGACGGCTCCACAGCGAGAACAATCCAGAATGCCACGGTACACCTCCAGAGTGTGAGACGGGTGCATACCTCCAGCCCTCGGGTGCGCAAGAGCACCACGCAGTGCAAGAGGGGGATCAACACGTGTGGGAACCCCAGGGTCGGCAAACAACCGAGTGAATGGGGCCGTCTCACCTCTGGGTTTACAAGCACATGGCCAAACTTCATCTAGCAATCCACGCAGTGAGAAAGTGCGCGCACAACGAGTACACCATGGTACTCGTGCGCGCACTTTAGGATCGTGGCCAGCCTCTCTCAAACGACGGACACGAACCTCCAACGACGACACGACACCCCTCCTCCTCCGCCCCTGAGGCAGGCCCGTCCGCGGGGCCTGGCGGGGAGGCGCCGTGAAGAGCACCTCCCGTTGGATGGCCAACAGACGGCCAATCACCTGACGGGCAAGGAGGTCGGCGGCCTCAGTGGCCTGGACCTGCTCAGGGGGGAGGGCGTGAGAGAGGGCAGCCTTGGCAGCAAAAAAGTCAGCCGCCTGATTGACATAGAACTCACCAGGACGCAAACCAAGATTATCAATCTGGTTCTGGGTGGGGTGGGCCTTGGTCCAAAGGAGGGTTACCACACCAGGCCTATGGGAGAGCTCATCATGGACCAACGTCCATAGGTCTAACATAGCCGACTTCTCTTTGGCACACAAGGGACGGCGGAAACCACGGCACACTGGGAGGCAATCACAATAGATGGTCACATCTCCAGTAGTGCGGACCAGGAGCTGGTAGAAGGCATACAACTCAGCACGGACAGAGCTCTGCTTAGCCGTCGGTAGTGTACCACATGCAATACAGTCCAGGCCACCATCTGGCCCTCGACGAACCATGGACCACCCACACCTCCTTAGCCTCCAATCCTTAGTATGTTCACTTCCCGATCTTTGAGAGAGCGTGATCCACCGCCGCTTTACTGTGGAAAATTGCCAACCTTTTCCTCCGGAACCCGGGGGTCTCCCCCCCCCCTCCGAAAATCCCCCCCCCCCCCCCTGCTGGAACCCTCCCCACCCCCACCCCTCCCTCCAAAACCCCCCCCCTCCCCTCCCCCCTCCCCCCCCCCCCCCTCCCCCTCGAAAACCGGGGGGGTCACTACCGGTTCGAACCCCTCCCCCCCCCCCCCCCCCTCCGGATCCGGAAAACCGGGGGGGGTCACTACCGGTTGGAACCCCCCCCCCCCCCCCCTCGAAAACCGGAGGGGGGTCACTACCGGTTCGACCCCCCCCCCCCACGCACCGCCAGCAAACGACTCCCGGTCCCTACCACCGCTCGCATCACATCCCCCACTGTTGTTCCCAGCACCACTGTCCTCACCACCACTGCCCCGCTGGTTCCACCACCGTCCCTATTGTCCCCACCAGTGCCCCCACCACTGTCGCACTGTCCCCACTGTTCCCACAACTGTTCCCACCACGGTTCCACTCTCCCCACTGTCTCCACGGACCCAACCACTGCCTATCCCCACTGTCCCCACTGTCCCACTGACTCCTCCGCTGTCCCACTGAGCTGTCCCACTGTTCCCACCACTGTCCCCACTGTCCCCACCACTGTCCCCACTGTACCTCTGTCCCATTGTCCCACCGCCGTCCTCGCCGACGCCTTTACCAGTGTCTCCACCACCATTGTACCCTCCACTGTCCCAGTGTTTCCACCTCATTCCCACCGTCCCCACCACCACCGTTCCCACCACTGTCCACTGTCCCCCCTGTTTCCACCATTGTCCCCACCACTGTCCCCACCACTACCGTCCCCACCGCTGTCCCACTGTCCCCCCGCTGTCCCCACCACTGTCCCGCTGTCCCCTCACCACTGTCCCCACCAACACCGTCCCCACCACTGTCCGCACCCCCACTCGGTTTTCGAGGGGGGGGGGGTTCGAACCGGTAGTGACCCCCCCCCCTTTTCATGATGAGCTGGGGGGGGGGGAGGGGTTCGAACCGGTAGTGACCCCCCCCGGTTTTCCGAGGGGGGGGGGGGGGGAGGGGTTCGAACCGGTAGTGACCCCCCCCGGTTTTCCGCCAGCAGCGGTAGAACACGCTGTTTCCGATCTTTCAATCCCCCAAGTCCCCCCACGGACCCGATCCACCGTACGACAGCGACCCCAGGTCCAGGAGAGGTCAAGGGGAGGGGGGAGGTGGCCAACAGAAATGGGGAGGGGCATCAAACCCCTAAGCCAAAGACAGGAAAGGTGTTCCTCAGGCACCGCACACTCACGAAAACGATCGGTTTGATGGATGATCTGATCAGGGATGTCTGAGTTGCAAGGGCACTGCCAGAAGCGGTGCAACGGCGTCTCCTTGCAGTGCTACAGCGGCCGCAAAGGCCCCGAGTGCTGGACTCATACCCAGCATCCACCAATCGAGATTCAGTCCAGTACGCACCTGAAGCAATATTACGAATCATGGCAGCAGAATCAGACTCCCCATTACGTGACTTAGTTTTCCGGACGCTCTGCAACACAGTAAAATCGACGCCTTGCTGGACCCCATCCCCAAGATAGTTGCCAGAAGCGCGCTCCCAATACATTTTTTGGCAACATTCAAGCAGAGCCCCCCAACAAGCATGGGGAAAAACAGGATCAGTGATGCGGAGCTCACGGTCAGGAGCACCACATGCCTGCCAAAAGACGGGGGAACTAGGTCGCCAAGACAGGTCCATGAGCACCGCAATCGTGGCAGCGATGGGGCCTTTGACCCGTCTCCAACGGTGGCCGTCAGGCATCACAGAATAGATGTGCACAATCTTATCCCAAGCCCGAGCGACTCCATGACGCTGGCGGTGGGAAAGGGATTCCCATATCTGGGCCAACGACATTAGTTGCTCGTGGCGAAGCCTGAATTGGGGATCGTCCCTCGGCGCAGACACCAATGAGAGGACAGTGGTGGTGCACGCACCCGTAGCCCAGGCTCCTGGGCAATGGGTAGCCTGGGCCCGCATAGCCTGCACCTGGCCTGGGGACAATCCAAGGGCCTGATGGCCCCAAGAACCGACGGCAAGAACGCCAGGCTTGTAAAGTTTAGAAGCCCTACCAACGAGCTTACACAGGTACTGGACCTTCTTCGCCTTGCGGTAGGCCACACGCCTACGGCTCTTAACCTTAGAGGTGTTACGGCGGATCCCAGCAGTCGTAAACGTGCCGAGATCCTTGACAGCATCCACAGAACTTATCGGAATGGCGGCAGCCTTGAAACGACGACTGAGCTCTTCACGGAGCGCAACGTGGGAGGCAACAAAATCGCTCTTCGTGGAAATAACGCAGTCGAGGGCCTCCAGGCCCTGCACAAGCTGAGCAGCTGCAGGCACTAAAGTGTCACAGATGAGAGCAATGTTACTTCCATGCTGGGTCTGAGACATGGCATCCACGTACGACCTAAGATTGACCAGAGAGAAGGACCGATGAGCATGGGAGATGAGATCAAATAAATACATCTTGACCCACGGCATCGACTGGGTGCATCCAGCCCAAATCCCAGTACCGACAGGGACGATATCAGATGAGAAACCGCCCACCTCAATAGTGCGTGGGGCAGTGTGTATAAGCATGCCAAGATGCAACACATGCAGGGGGGCATCCAAGCTTCATTCCAAACCGAATGAGGAGGACAGGGTTAAGAGAATCAAAGAACTTGGTGAGGTCCCAATGCAGGGCCGCAGAGTACCCCCCAAGACACCAGGCAACCTCATGACCAACCTCTCTCAACAAGGCAGCACGCGATGCACTGCTTCCCCGAATGGCATCATCCCAAGAATCAATATGGGCAGCGTTCCACGTGCCAATATCCTGTCCCCTCATGCGGCAATGCAACCGATAGGCGGTGGGGCATTTGCATATGGGCCTCTCAGATTCCCAGATTCCACGGACTTAGGGAGGAGGGCAACAACCCCAAGGAGGATCCGAGCAGGCCACATCCGGGCCCTTTCACACCGATTGAAAACACTGGCCAAAACCGAGTTGGTTCTTTCGGGAAGGCACAGAAACACGCGGGGGGGGGCAGTGGTCAACGCCGACCGCAGTGCTAGTAGAAAAAAAAACAGTGGCCCCTCGAACGGCGTCTGCAGACTCGAGGGGCTCCAACAACTCAGCGGCCTCCAAGGCCATTGGGCGGATATCAGAAAGTGCTTCACTTATGGAGGCACGCTTCGCATCATCAGCCTTCCAGAGGCCCCCCCCCAGTATTCGGCACGATGATCCATGAGGTCCCCTGGGGGCTGTTTCACACAATCAGGGGTGACAAGATATTCAATCTCTTCAGCAGAATCATAACGAAGCCAAGCATGCACCTTCTTCGCGCCGTACGGGAGGGCCTTAAGAAGCCAAGCTTTCTGACCAGCCTTAGAAGCAGAGTGGGCGGCTGTCCAAGCCAATTTGAGATGGGCTGATGCGGAATCGCAGAGAGCGGTGAGCGTAGGCCCATCATCGCTGGGCAGGGCCGCTAACTGAGTCCGCCACCATGAAGCCTCGTGTGGGGCATCGCCAGGCATGAAATGTTCAAAAGCTGGAGCAAGTCCATCAAGATGCTGGGCAAGTGCATGGGCACGCACATGCCCACGTCGCCGTAGTGCAATCTGATACTCAATCAGCTTCTGGGCAACGTGAGACCAGTGGCAATGCACAGGGTCCTGGAAAATCTGGCCCAGATCGCCTCGTCGAGCAATCCTGGAACGTTGAAACTGTATGAAACCACCTCGTTTGATCTCGAACTCACCATATGGGCAAGCACCAGCACGAGACTTCAGCATAAGCTCAGTAGCAGCAGACTAGGCACGATACATATGAGTAGCCTCAGGCGACAGGTGGTCCAGAACATGTTGCAAGAAAGCGCCCAGGAGGGGTCCAGGAGGTTCCACAGGGTCCTCAAGCAAAACTCGTCCAATGTAATGCTCCCAAGGAAGATCAGGCCCAATACATTGAGGGATGGGCGATGGGCGACGGCGCTTCCACATGACCTGGTCAAGGACTTTGGTCTGGATATATATCTGCAAGCAAGCGTGGGTTTTGAACGGGGAGTCCTCATATCCATGTGCAGACACATACGGCCCCAAATCAGCACTGACCAGAACATAGTCGATGAGTGAGCCTTTCCCCCGAGTGCACGTGATTTCCAAATCCGAAGGTGGGAGGAGTCGTGAGCGAGTGAGCTGGAGGAAACCAGAGAGGCGCATATCCTCGACAGAGAAATGAAAATCTCCAATTAACAGCCATGGTGTGGACAGCGTTCCAATGAACGCTCTAATCTCCTTCATTTTGTCCAGGTTCTCCCCAGCAACCCCCAGACCAGAAACCATGTGCACAACTCCTACCGCAAGGCAGAAGGACTGGGCTTTCAGCTCCAGGAAAACCATCCAGTCCCAGAGCCGATGCCCGAAACGTTTTTGACCAGGGAGAGATAGCGCCGAAAACAAAGGCCGCGGCTCACAAGAGCCGCAACGCCACCGTGGGTTCCCCCTCCAGGGGAAGGAAGAGCAGACTGAATGTGGGGTCGCCATCTCATCTGGGACCCGTCTTTTTGGTTAAACAAATATGTTCAACTTATCACCGATGAGGTGATGTTCAGCCAGAAAGAAGCCATCACAGAAAGCCCGTGCACGGGCCGCAAACCCCTTGGCCAGAGTATTCCAGGAGGTAACATTCACAAAAAGAAGAGTGATGACTGACAAGTCAGAATTGGCACAAACTTGAGTGACGGAGGCACGAACAGGCATGGCAGGCTCAGACTTCAGCGGAGGACCACCACGCACTGCACCAGGCACAGCATCGCGCGGTAGCTCAGCAGGACTGTTACCCTCCATGCCCACGTCCAGGTGGTGGCGAAGAGCTGCCAGCGGATCCTGCAGAGGCGTTGGAAGGTGGAGCCCATCCCGATTGCTCCAGCAGCCGTTTGAACGTCTGCTCCACCTTCGTGCCAGCAACGCGAGCCCGCTTGGCGCCCTTAACACGGGCCTGCCTGGACATGGGCTTCTCCATGCGCTCGGCCTCCTCATTGGTAAGGGCGTGTTCCAAAGGACTCTTGCGGATGTCGGCAAGTTCACGAGCGATCTCTTCAGGGTCTCCAACTGTAGAACCTGCGTCCGACATGTCCTCATCAATACCTCGAGAAACTTCGTTTTGTAGGTCACGCATGGCCTTCCAATGCTCAAACGATTGACCGTGGGAAGTGCACCGGGCAAGTAGATCAGGATCAGTGGCCTGGGCGAGGTCTGGTGGGGCCATGCCAGCAGTGCCAGCCGTAGCTCCTTCAGGTCTCCCCAAGCCTCCTGGTGCCGTAGCCGCAAAGAGGGGACCCCCTCCAGCAGCACCCACGACAGGGGGTACTCCACCTGGCCCTCCATGAGGAGGAGAGGCAGCCTGTTTCACGCTAACGCTTGATCTCGGCCACCTTGTTGTTCTTCCAGGTCACAGGCACGAACCCCTGAAGCGCAGCATCAGCAGCCTGCCGCGCCGTCTTGGCCTTATTGAGCTCAGCCGAGGCCTCCGGCAAGGACAATTCCGCCTCTTGGAGTTGATTGCGCAACTTGTTGCACTTCTCCTCACGGAAACTGATATCCTGGTGTGCGATCCTCTCAGTACGCGCAGCTGCCTCGAGCTCCTTAGCCAAGCGGGTACGCTCCTCACGCGCACCAGCATCGAGTTGTTGTTGGCTCCATTCTGCAGGAAGGGATGGAGCGGGTGCAGCCATTGGCTCAAGATGGACCCGTAGCTCAGGACGGGCACGTAATAGAAGGTTGGCGGCATTCCGAAGTTCCTCATCATCAGCTGGTGCGTCAGGCTCATCGTAGTCCATCGCGCATTTGTCAATCTTGGGATCCACTCCATAGTAGGCACCGCCACACTTGGAGCAGCAGGGATGTCCTCGATGTTTGTACTCCCAGTGGTAGCATTTGCTGCAAACGTTGTACCCACTGGAGGGACGAGTGCCATCTCGCCCACGGCGGCCACGGCCGCCGCGCGTTCCCCAGCCGCCGACATGCTGCCAGGAAAGTCTCCATGGAGAGTAAGTGAAGCCATGATCAGCACCAGCATCAGCATCTTTGTTGCGCCATGGTGCGCCGCGGGCCATGGCACAGATGCAGAGGAAGGGATGTACAGTGATAGCAGAGAAAAGAGATGCCAGGTCTCAAGCGACCTTGCCAGCCGCGGTGACAGCGGCGTCCGTTCAGGCACGGAGGCGCGGAGCCCCCAAAATGCAAACATCTTGAGCCAAAATGGCTACGGGAAGAAAAATAAAAGAAAGAAGAGAAGTTGGAGGAGGATGTAGAGGAGGAGGAGGAGGAGGAGAAAGAGGAGGAGGAGGAGGTGGTGGAGGAGGAGGAAGCGGAGGAGGAGGAGGAGGCGGAGGAGGATGAGGAACGGAGGAGGAGGAGGTGGAGGAGAGGAGGAGGTGGAGGAGGAGGAGGAGGAGGAAACGAGGAGGAGCGAGCAGGAGCGAGCAGGAGGAGGACGAGGAGGAGGACGAGGAGGAGGAGGAGCAGGAGGAGGAGGAGGAGGAGGAGGAGGAGGAGTGAGGAGGAGAATCGAGGAGGAGGAGAAGGAGGAGGAGGAGGAGGAAGCCCTTTGGCTAGAGCTCCTGCCCACATTTACAGGCTCTCTCGCCCGCACCCCTCTCGAAGCAGTGCCGGACGGGGAGAGGATGCCCGTCGCATGGAGTGGCAGGCCAGCCGTCTACGTCAGGAGGGGGAAGTCCTTGTTCGGCCGCACGCCGGGGGGGAAGTCCGAGGGGGCGGGTCTTCTCGGATCGATCGACTGCGCGTAAGAGTGACCCTTCGCCGGAGCGACCGTTGGTGCGGTCTCCCGATCGCCGACTGCGATGCGATAGTAGCGTCTTGCGCGCTTGGGGTTGGCCCCCCCCCCGCGGCCCCTCGAAAGCCTCGGACCAGAGGTCACTCTTGCCCAGGGTCGCTCGTGCGTGTAGCCGAGCAGAAGGCTTGGCAGTCGTCCCGCCTTCTGAGAAGTGTTCCAAGCCGTCCCCGAAGACGCAGTGAACTTCTCCAAGGGACAGGAGGCTTCTGAGAAGCCCCGCCGCCATCCGCGAGAAGGCCGTCTCCTTCGCCCCAGACATCCGACCGCTCGAGTTTTTTCGATGCGTGGGCCCTGGAGGCCTTGAACACTTCCCTGGGGCGGGTTTTTCGTCCTGGGTCGCGTTTAAACGGTCCCGAGGCCCGGCGAGGGCCCTCGGAGGCCGAAAACGGCTATAGACCAGCCGCTCCGTTTCTGTTCGGAGCGTCGGATCTTTGGGTCACTTCCTGTCCTGCGCCTCCTCCTCCTCCCCCTCCTCTCCTCCCCCTCGGTTCTCCTCATCGTTTCACCGCTCGCAGTGGTCTCTCGTACGCATGGGCCCGTCCACCTTGCAGTGCGGCGGCCGTCATGCCATCCTTCGTCCCACGCTGTAGCGCAGCTTCGCTGTCGTGTTTTAGAGTGTCGATCGTGGTGCGTTCTGCGGTAGTAAAGCAAAAACCTCGCTCGCCGCCGACCTGAGGTCCGGGCGCCCGATTGTTTGTCGATCCGTGCGCCTCTGCCGGGTTTCGGGCTGCGGGGCCCTCGCGGGTCGGTGCGGCCTGGCAGATGTGCAGCAGGCCGCCAGCTTCGAAGGGTCTGGTGGTGACTTTCTCTCGATGCTGCGAATCTTGCGGCGTCGGGTTTCAGGAAGCGGAGGAGGAGAAGAGGGTGGAGGAGGAGGAGGAGGAGGAGGAGGAGGAGGAGGAGGAGGAGGAGGAGAGAGGAGGAAGGAGGAGGAGGAGAGGAGGGAGAGGAGGAGGAGGAGGAGAGAGGGGGGAGGAGGAGGAGGAGGGAGGAGGAGGAGGAGGAGGAGGAGGAGGAGGAGGGAGGAGAGGAGGGGAGGGGAAGAGAAGGAGGGGAGGGAGAGGAGGAGGAGGAGGAGGAGAGGAGGAGGAGAGGAGGAGGAGGGAGGAGGAGGAGGAGGAGGAGGAAGGGAAGAGAAGGGGGTGGAGGAAGAGGAGGAGGAGGAGGAGGAGGAGGAGGAGGAGGAGGAGGAGGTGGAGAAGAGAAGAGAAGGAGGAGGGGAAGAGAAGTCGGCCAGTCGAGTGCCATCTGGACGGAGGGAGGGTGGGTCCTGCGCGGGCGAAGACCGAGGAGGCGCGAGGTCCGGCCTACCATCGCATCGCGTCGCGATTCCTGCAGTTTGCGGCGCCTTTGCACGCCTCTGGACAATTCGGCCCGCGATGTGGTCTTCAACTCGGGCTGAAGCTTCCGGGCCTTGCTGTTAGGTTTCTGGTGCTCCAGGGGCCTCCTGAGGCCTCCGGAGCAGGAGCTGGACCTGCGGCGGGCCCTGAGGGAAGAGAGGGAGGGAGAACTCCCAAGTTGGATCTGGTGCTGATGATGATGATTCTGATGATGATGAGGAGGATGAGGATGAGGATGAGGATGAGGATGAGGATGAGGATGAGGATGATGGTGATGAGCATGATGATGGTGATGATGATGGTGATGGTGATGGTGATGAGAATGATGATAAGGGTACTGGCAATAGTGATGGTGAGGATGATGCTGGCGATGCTGATGATCATGATGATGATGGTGGTGGTGGTGGTGGCAGTGATGATGATGATGTGATGATGATGTGATGATGGTGGTGATGGGGGTAACGATGATGATGATGATCGTTATGACGATGAGGCTGATGATAATGCTGATGATGATGGTGGTGATGATGATCCTGATGACGATCATTGCGATGATGATGATGATGCTGATGATGATGATGATGATGATGATGTTGCTGATGACGTTGATGGTGATGTTAAGGGTGGTGGTGGTGATGATGCTGACTACGTTGTTGCTGATGATAATGATGATGAGGATGAGGATAAGGATGAGGTGAGGAGGAGGATGAGGATGAGGGTGAGGGTGTAGTTGTTGATGATGATGTTGATGACGATGATGATGCTGCTGCTGATGATGATGAGGATGAGGATGAGGATGAGGATGAGGATGATGATGATGATGATGATGATGATGATGAGGATGAGGATGATGATGATGGTGATGATGATGATGATGATGATGATGATGATGATGACGATGATGGTGGTGGTGGTGGTTATCATGACGATGACTAGGAGGAAGAGGAGGAGCAGTATGATGATGATGAGGAGGAGGAGGAAGACGAGAGAGGACAAGCGAGGGCGGCAGAGAACGAGGGAGGAGAAGGGACGACGAGGGGTGAAGAAGAACAAGAGGATGAGGAGGGAGAGGAGGAGGAGGAGGAGGAGGAGGAGGAGGACGCGGAAGGATGATGATAATGATGATGATGATGATGATGATGATGATGATGATGATGATGATGATGATGATGATGATGATGATGATGATGATGATGATGATGAGGAGGAGGAGGAGGAGGAGGAGGAGGAGGAGGAGGAGGAGGAGGAAGAGGCGGAGAAGGAGGGAGGAGGAGCAGGCGGAGGAAGAGAAGGAGCGGGAGGTGAGACATTAGGAAGCCAGGTGGCTAAGTGTGCGGCGCATCCTCGCCTCCTCCCCCCCTCGAGCCCCCCCCCTCGGGGCTCGAGCTGGGGGCATGCATGGTCCCTTGTGTCTGCTTGTCCTTGCTCCCCACCTCCCCAGGTTCGTCTCCTCGGGCCCCCTGCGCGCCCGAGACACCTGACCTCCCTGTGCCTCCTCCCAACCGCGAGGAAAGGCCAGGAGGAAGAGGAAGGACCCCCGAAGCCTCCCGAAAGGTCGTCATAGCCTACCTCGAGCGGCACTCCGCCGGACCTGGCGAGCCCGTGCGGATCTCGGACGTGACCGTGGACCCGGTGATCTCGGCGGCACGAGCCCGGCTGCTGCCGCAGGAGGTGGCCCTCGCCAGCGACGTCGCCAGCGCCGTCGCCGTCGCCGTCGTCGTCGCGCCTCGTCGCCGCCACGGTCGCTGTTGCCGCCGTGGTCGAGGCCGTCGCCGTCCCCGTCACGGTCGCCGCCGGGGTCGCGGTCGCCATCGCCGTCGCCGTCGCCGCCGCGTCATCGTCTTCGTCCCCCCTTCTCCCCTGTCGCCCTCCTCGTCCTGCCTATGCTTTCTTCTCCCTCCCTGTGCTCCTCCTCGTTCTACTCATCTTTCCCCCTCCTCCTGCTCCTCGTTCTCCTCGTTCTCCTCCTCCTCCTCCTCCTCCTCCTCCTCCTCCTCCTCCTCCTCCTCCTCCTCCTCCTCTCGCCCCTTTCTGTCCTCCTTCCGCCGGCTCTCTCCAGGTACCCCTGCGAGCCTGGCTGGACCAGCGCATCGGAGGCGAGGTGGAGATCAGCAGCGACCCCAAGACGGGGATCTGGCAGGCCAGATCCTGGGGTGTGCGACAAGATTGATGTGGAGATCGGGGCAGGCTGAGAGGGAGGGGAGGCAGGAGGATGACGAGGAGCCCCCCCCCCCACGGAGAAGACATGATGGTGAGGAGCAGTGGTGAGGCATGTAACCTCCCAAGGTCTGTGCTGTTGCTACCCCCCTGTTTCTCTCGGCGGGGAAATACCTCCGCCCCTGCTCCTCCTCCTCTCCTCCTCCTCCTCCTCCTGCTCCTGCTCCGCCTCCTCCTCGTCCTCTTCGTCCTCCTCCTGCTCCTCCTCGTGGTCGTTATCGTAGTCGTCGTCGTCGTCGCCGTCGATCATTTTCCCTCTATTGTTTGGGCGGGCTGGATAATGCTCGGGGTTCTTTCGCCCAGGGAATCGTGCTCCCTGGCTACCCTGCACGACAGAGAAATTTTGAGCACGTCTGCCAGAGCATTGCAGTATAGATCGACACTTTCTTCGCCGAAGGCGTTGCTCACAATATCCTTCTTCATCTCGTCGTCGGTGTCGCTGTTGTGCGGCGGGTGCCGTGGAGAATATTTATTCCCACTATTGGTGGAGCCCCAGTCCGTCAACAAGGGCGTCAGAAAGATCATTCGCTTTCCCTCTCCATGAGGGTTCCCCAAGACCTTTTTAGAAGTTTGTTAGATTGATCTGGAGATTGGGATGGTCAGGTCAAGGAGGCTGAGGAGATCTGGTGCTCACAGCACGGCGGCTTAGTTCGGAACCGTTGGGGTGGAAATAGTGTATGTGTGCGGCGTCCACATGTCCAGACAAGTAAGGAAACCAACGGAAACAGACACCGAAACATGCACACGAACACTTTAGTGAGAGAGTTATACAAGCAAGCGCTCGTCCGACTGCGGACAGAAGCGCCTGTATACCCAGTAGGCCAGCCTGTAGCCAACCAAGGGTGCTGGTACGGGAGCGATGCCGGGCATCAATCGAGACACTACCGCAACACAACGGGGGGCCCATTGCAAGTCAACCGGTCAACCTTTGATTACATTTTGCACAATTGCACATTAAGAGGGACACCATCGGGACACCACCGCACACATCCATCCGCGGCTCACCGTAAAACCATCGGACGCCATCGTGCATCGATTGGACGCAGCCGGGACACCCTCGGGGCATAGCCGCAGTTCAGTAGGGACGCCGCCGCGAATCAAACGGGACACCGTCGGGACATCATAGTGTCAGTCAAGCCCGGCGCCCATACAGCGCAGTGGCGAATGAACAGTTTGTCAAGATTCGTGGCGCCACTCTGCGGAGGGATGGCGTGAACAGACTGGGGGAGGATCAGAAGGTTGAGGGGAGGGAGAGCAGAAAAGCCATACCACGAGCCAAGGTCCTGGAGGAAGCTCAACCACGCCAGGGGTCCCGAAGCTGTGTGGGCCTCGCCCTGCGTCGTAGGGACACCGCTATAGCAGCCAGCCCGGGAGGGTCCGACCACCGAGACACAAGCTGGCCACATCGTGCTCCGCCGGCGCCCGGCCCAGATCGCTCTCTCGCGGACCGGCTTTGCTCTTTCAGAAGGGGGGGAGGTGTTGTCACCACCCACCAAACCGCCCCAACCCAACCCGAAGGCTCAGATTTACTCTCGATTTCCAGGGGGGGGGGGTCGGGAAACATCGAAAAAATACCTGTGGAACCCTTACCCCCCCCCAACCCGAAATTCGGGTCTTCGGGTTGGGTTGGGGTGGCCTGGTAGGTAGTCAGTTATGCAGAGCCCGAGGCCCCGCCACTCTTCGGCCGTGCGCCGTGCGGCCGGAGAGTCACCCCTCGCCGTGCCCGGACCCCCCTCGGTGCGCGAGAGAATCGAGCCGGAAGGTGTGGTCCTTTGTTTTCGGCCTGTGGGGGCCCGCGCCAGGCCTGCAGGACCGTCAAAGAACAGCCAAGGATGAAGCAAAGCGGTCCTGAAGGCATGGGTCCAGACCTCTGGGGGTCGCCGTGGTGCGAAGATCACGACGTCGGGGGTCTTGACTCTAGCTGTGCGTAAGTCGGGTTGACCCAAAAGGGGGTCCAGCGACAAGGGGGTGCTGCGATAGATTTGGTGCAATAGATTGCTGGGCTTGCAATACATTTGGGGTGTGCAGTACATTCCGGGGCGCAACTGTACTGCTGGATTTTCGCGTGCACACGATTTGCAATACAATGCGACATTTTTGACTTACATTTTTTACCATCCTCGGAGCGCCTTGTGGCAAGGGGGGAGGAGAAGGAGGGGGAGGGGGAGGGAGGGGGAGGGGGGAGCGCGCAACTAACTAGTCCGGCGCCCCCGGGCGCGACGCGAGCCGCAGCCGCAGCGCCTCGCGCCACGCGGCTTCCGCTCCGCCCGCCCGGGCCGGCGGCGCCAGCAGCAGGGCGGCGGCGCGCGGCGGCAGCGCCGGGGTCCAGCCGCAACGCAGGCAGGCCACCCAGGCGGGCCACCCAGGCGGGCCCCTGGGACGCCACGTGGGCCCGCCACGCGTTGCCAGCGAAGAGGGCCCTGGCGGCGGCTGCCCCTGCCGCCGCCGCAGGGCGCCGGGCAGGCTGCGGAGCCCGCGCGCGGGCGGCCGCGGCGGCCGCCACTGCCGCGTCGTCGCGCACGCAGGGCGCGCGCCGCCTGCGCCCTGGGGCCGTCCAGCGCCGGCGCACGCGGGGCCGGCTGGCGCCGTCGCCGTGGTTGGCTTTCAGCGCTGCCAACTCCACGGCTGCCATGACCCGCTGCACGGCAGCGAGCGCGTTCAGCCCCCGCTCGCGCTCCAGGAGCAGCGCGCGAGCCGGCAAGCGGACCCCCGCCGCGTGGCCGGCCAGGCGGTCCGCGGCCGCGTTGCCGGCATGGTCCTCCGGGGAGACCCCCCGTTCGCGGGCCGCGGCAGCGTCCAAGTGCGCCTTCAACCACCGTGCGCGCAGGTCGCCGCTGCGGCAGTGTGGGGCAACGCATTCCCACAGATCCGCGCGCGCCCACTCCGCAGGGTTAGCCCCGCCGCGGATGGCCGCCACGCCGCGGCTGATGAACCGGGAGTCGGTCAGCCCCCCAGCCAGGCTCAGCGCGCGCACCGCCGCAGTGAGTTCCGCCCGTTGGGCGGTCTGCCCGCCGTCCACCGGCCCGCTGTGCTCGACGAAGCCCGTCGCGCCCGCCGCCTCTAGCTGGACTCCCCAGCCCGCTCTCGCGAGCAGCGGGTCGCCTGGGCGCACGCAGGCCCCGTCCGTCCAGGCGCGCGCCCTGCCGCCGGCCGGCAGTCTCTGCGGGTCGGGCAGAATTGACAGCGGCAGCGTCAGCCGGGCCTGCTCCGCGAGCGCCGCCAGCCGCAAGTCCTGAGGCAGCACTCTCGTGAGGGAGGCCTCAGGCGGCAGCCTCGCGCGGACCTCGTCCCGGCGCCCGCTCGCGAGCCTCAGGGCGGCGGCCCGGGTGGGCTCCCAGCGCCGGAGGACCTGGAGCACCGCCACAGGCGGTGCTCCAGGTCCTCCGGCGCCGCGCGGCAGTGGGGGCACAGCGCCGCGGACCCCACTTCGCGGCCACTGTCTCGGTCACCACGTTCCCTGAGAGCACGGCGCGGAGCGCCCCTGCTGCATCGGGCGCGAGCGCTCCGCTGACCAGCAGCCGCCGCGTGGCCCATCTGTCTATACCGCCCGCAACGTGCTGGAAGGCCGCGCGCCTCCCCGCCAGCGAGCGCGCTTCGCGCTTGGACCACGCTTCGAGCAGCACTGCGCGGGTGTCGAAGCAGACTCCGGTCGGCGGGGCGCCAGCTCCCGAGGGCGGCGCTTACCCCGGTCCAGCACTCGACGTCCACGCCCAGGTGCAGCTCCGCCAAGCTCCGGAGGGCGGCGGAGATGGGCCCGAACCCGCGCCCGTGGCCTGCGCCGAGGGCCGCCGCGGCGTCCCGCCACACCTGCACGGGGAGACGGCGGGATCGAAGCGCCCTGGCGGCCTGCCAGAGCGGTGCCAACGACCGCCGCCGGGTCCAGCCGCCAGCTCGGCGCCAGCACCCCGAAAACGACCTCAGCGGCCGCCCGCATGCCACCGCGGCACATCGCTTGTCGCGCCGCCGTGCGGAGGCCAGCCAACTCCCGCGCCGGGGGACGGCCGCAAGCCGCGCCGTACAGGCCAGCCGCCGTCCCTGCGACAGCGCCCAGCCGGCAACGCGCGTCCAAGCCGACCGGCAGCTTGCCCAGCCTGCCGAAACGGCCCCGCGCGACACGCAGCCGCTCCGCGGTGGCAGCGCACCGACGGGCCTTCCAGCAGCGGTGGCGGCCACGCCCAAGTCGCGGAACTCCGTGCTCGCGGAGATCCCGGGCGTCTGGTCCGCCAGCCAACGCCAGAACACCGCGCGAGTAGCAAACTGGCGCGACCTCGTCCGATTTAGCCTCCAATCCATGGCCGCCTCGAAGGCCTCCGTGACCTGCAGCGTCTGCCAGAGCTCGTCTGCTGCGTCGCCGCCGGCCTCGGCCACGACCCGGGCCCAGAGCGTGAAGCGTGAAGCAACACAATGCGACACAATTCTCCGGAGCAGTGCATTTGCAATCTACTTGCCCCGCATCTGTGGCACCACCCCCTTTTCAGCTGGACCCCCTTCTGGGCGTGCCTGATGCCTCTCTGGCTGTGCGTGAGTCAGAGCGTGAATTACCTGCCCCGCTTTCGCTTCCAGGCAAAACCAAGTCATACCACGCGCCTCCTCGTCAAGCGGCCTGACCAGTACAGACCCGTAGAGTTTGGCATCGCATGGTATCTCTTGGAAGCGAGGGCGGTCAAGAGCGAGGTAGGTTTGTTTGCCCCCTAGTGAGAGTGGCCCCTCACCGAGCTATGGCACCACCCCCTTTCAGCTGGACCCCCTTCTGGGCGCTCCTGGTGCCTCTCTGGCTGTGCGTGAGAGTGGCCCCTCACCGCGCTGACCTTCCTTGCTCGGCTCTCCGTGGCGCGGGCGGGGAAGAGGGGGGGGGACCTAGGGCGCGCGGGCCGCTGCTGCCGCAGCGCACGCCACGACCGGGAAGCCTCGCAGCAGAGTTGGGTCGGGCATGTGTCCCCCCCCCCTGCAGGCGAATTTTGGACGAAAAACAGAAAAGATTCCAACAAAGATTCAGAAATAGGCAAACAATGCTCACAACATCGTCCCCAGAAACTTTTTGTTCGATGTTTTTGAATTTTCCTCCTGTAGAGGGACTGGCCCGACTTAACACCAGAGGTCACTTTTGCCCAGGGTCACTGTGGCGTGCAGCTGCTTTCTGCAACAGTTCTCCGCGGGATCGGGCAGGGTCCCAGGGCGCGTCACCGGCGAAAGCACCTGGCGGGGAAAAGTGCGACGCCCGGGTCCCGTGTCCCTCCACATCTCCATCCTCCTCCTCCTCGCGCATGCGCGTGGGCGCGCCGATTCGGCGCTGCGGATGCGAGCCGCGCATCACCGCGATGATCTCTGAGGGAGCCTCGCTAATTATCTTGGTTGATGGCTGGTTCTCCCTGACCTGCGTCCCCCCTCTTCCTCGATACAGTCGGGGCCCTGAAGAAGGAACCCTTTTCGCTGGGGAGGGGCTCCGCGTTCCTAAAGTGTTTCGCAGCTTGCCTTAGGTTTTCCTTAGGTTTCCGACAGGAAATCGAAGGTTAACTTATAAAAAAAGGGGCCTCGTTCCTTATTTAGGGTTCCTTAGGTCAACGCCCCGACTGTAGCCATTTTGGTTCAAGCCGCTCCGGTTGGAGTGCTTCACTTCCGCCCTCGCGTCCCGTCCGCCCGCCTCCTCGGGGGGCCCCGGTGGGCGACCCGATGGGGAAGGTCGTCAAGCGCAAGGCGATCGGCGCGATCGGCAGGGGAAGGACGGTGAAGCAGCTGATCGAGAAGCGCAGGTCGCAGACCATCACCACCCACCAAACCACCCCAACCCAACCCGAAGGCTCAGATTTACCCTCGATTTCCAGTGGGGGGGGGGGTCAGGAAACATAGAAAAACACATGTGGAACCCTTACCCCCCCCAAGCCGAAATTCGGGTCTTCGGGTTGGGTTGGGGTGGTCTGGTAGGTAGTCAGACCAGCACTCCGCAGAAGGCTCCTATGGGCACCAGCACCATGCCCGGCCAGAGGGCCCTCCGGGGCCCCAGGACTGTGCGCAGACCCTCCCGGCCTCGGCCAGAAGGCCGCAGCTGTACGCCCTGCCAGGGCCTCGGCTCATGATGTCCCAGCCTGCTTCAGCCTTCACCGCCCCAGAAAGGCTTTCGAGCACCAAGGATAGTCCCGAGACTTGAGGGTTTTCACGTGTCGGGCCTGGGAGGCGATACTCGCTCGACGCCATTTCGATACTTTTCCGGGGGCGCTCGAAATGATTTCTGGGACGTGGCCCTTGAAAAGTGCGATGGGGGGGCGACATTCGCCTAATCAGGCAGGGTGGTGGTGGTCGTGGGCGCCTCCTGTGCGAAAGCACTGCGCAAGCCTGGACAGCCGGAGGTCCGTGCGGACATCTTGGGGTCGGCGCTCCCCCCCACACGCCCAGGCGGCGCCTTCGGCGGCGCCTCCGGCACGCTCCGCGCTCGGGGCACCCCGCGCTGCGCCCCCCCTGGCGGCGCCTCCTCCGGCGCCGCCCCTGGAGCGCTCCGCGCGCCCGGAGGGGAGTCCAGCGCAGATCCCAGGCATTCGCGCGGAGCGCCAGACGTTTACGTTTATGCCGCTTTTTTTGTTCCTTCTTCTTCTTCTTCTATGGGAGTGGGCGCGGGGAGGCGGGCCACCACCGACTCAAAAACTCCGCGCGGACCTTCGGCATTTGATGCTTCTGCGTCGGTGTTCCCGCAGGGGGAGAGTGCAGGCCGAGAAGCACGTGCAGCAGAGGAACGAGAGGGGCGCTGGGATGAAGTTCAAGCTCGAGACCTTCGCCACGATCGCCAGCTTCAGCCCGGGCACACGGATCAAGTACGTGCCCAACCCGAAGACCCCAGGCTCCAAGTCGCACGCGCGCTACCAACGCTATATGAAGGCGAAGACCGTGGGCGAGTCGATGAAGCTGGGATCGAAGAAGGCGGACTTCTTCTGGGAGCTTGAGAGGGGTTACTACAAGGTCGTGGGGAGTGCCCGCTCGGAGGCGCAGGAGGTGGCGGCCATCGGCAGGCAGGCTTACGACAAGACCGTGGCAGCGCTTGCTTCCTTTGTGGGGCCCAGGGGGCTCCCCATGAAGAACTTCGACGACCCGAAGGCGGCGGAGGAGCTCAAGCAGGAGGAGGAGTGGCGCGAAAGGAAGTTGAAGAGGCCAGAAGACCATACAACGACACATGTATCTGCAGAAAGTCAACCCGCATAGTAAGGAACAATTTTCGAAGGTTGCCCGTGCATCCTTCCCCTTCGGCTCATCCTTGGCCGCTTTCGCTGGCCGCGCCCCGCCCGCAAAACGCCGATATGGCCTTCCAAGGCCCTTGCATCCTTACCGTGCGTCCTTCTTCTAGAGGTTGACTGCAAGCTCTCTGAGATCCGCTCGGGTCGGTGACATACACCCTCCCCCGCCACACAGCGCGCGGGGGAGGGCAGCCACAGGAGGTCCTGCGTCGACCTTGGAACATGTACGCGGAATTTCGAGAGCTTGGGTTTATGCATGCACTGTTCGGGAGGGGAACAAAGACAGACACAATCAATGTCGATTCCCAGGAAGATATGGGCAAATATGGGAAGTGGGGGGAAGACGAAAACCCAGAAAACATTGAAGCATGTGGGGAATCCTGGGATGTGTGTCTCTTTATTTGTATGTCCCAGGGCCCCTTCAGCTGTTGCCTGGTGTTCTCTAGGTGCGAGGCGCTCGCGGAGCAGATGGGCCTGAGGGTCGAGACCACGGAGGAGATCGAGGCCTTCGGCGAGAGCAGGGAGATCCGGCTGCAGCGCCGCGTCACCAGCGCCCTGTGCGAGCGGAAGCTCAAGGAGGCCGACCGGGCGGGCAAGAAGATCACCGACGCGGACCTGTCCGAGGTGCTCCACTGCTGGGGCTTCAACGAGAACTCGAACCGGCTGAACGTTCTGCCGACGGGCCGTAAGTACGTCTACTCCGACACGGTGGGGGCCATCCGGCGCCGCACGGGCGTGTTCGGCGTGACGCCGAGCACGAGGAAGTACCCAGAGTTCGTGAAGCTGCTGTGCAGGTGGCTGGCTGACAACGTGCCGAGCAAGAAGTACAAGTTCCTGTGCACGGCGATCAACCTCAACGCCAACTACGCAGGTCGCCGCCACAGGGACGCCAACAACGAGGGGCCTTCTGTCATCAGGGCATTTGGCAAGTTCAAGGGCGGAAGGCTGCACTACTGGCCGAAGGACACCGTGAAGCCGAAGCCGCAGGTGGAGACGCTGAGGCGGGAGGACTCCGTCACGTACGACGTCGCGAAGAGCACGCTCGTGTTCGATGGCAACCGTGCCCACGAGGTGGAGCCCTTCAAGGGTGAACGCTACAGCGTGGTCTTCTTCACTGCGGGAGGCTACCGCAAGTCGACGGCGGCCACCACGAACTTCCTCAAGAAGGTCGGCTTCCCCTGGCCAACGCCCGGGACTCTCGCGGAGCTCAAGCGCGCCGCCACGGGCCAGTGAGCGGCGGAGAGCGGACGCGGGGAGGCCACGTGACGGCACCAGCACCACCAGCCGGCGACCTGCCGGGAGTGCCACGACATGCCCCCCCGAGCCGGAGAGTTCGAGCAGTGGCGAAGCGTCCTGGCTCCCTATAGCCCCACCTAACAATGTTCAATGTTCTAAGAACCTTTTGTGGTTCCCACGAACTGTTCTCAGAACATGTCTGGCGGAGTCCGTCCTGTTTCAACACATCGGGAGTATGTTCTAAGAACATTGTTTTTGTTCTTCGAACATTTTTGGGCTCCAAGAACATTTCGTGGTATGACTATAGGAATGCCGGGACGGTCGGTCCCTGCTCAAAGAGTGGAGGTGTCTCGAGCGGGGCGCTGAAACACTGGAGGGCCGCACCTCCAGTGGGTGATCGTTTTCCTATGCATCGCTTTGCCGATCGGCGCGGCCCAGGGAGTGGATTCCGGCTGTTTCTGGCGCCTGCTTCGAGCGGGTGGAGTCTCCCCCGTGGGGCGCACTGCTGCAAGCAGTCGCGCGAAGCAGAGGTCCGGAGCCAGATCCCCTCCCCCCCTCCCCCCCACCTTCCGCCCCAGGCCGAACCGCCGTATAAGGAGACGCTCCCCAGGAGGTACTCCAGATTTCGTAATAAAGGGAGGGGGGTCTCATTTCGGGGGGGGTCTCATCCAGGCTATCTTGGAGGGCCTGGGGGGTCTGGGGACGATGTTTTGGAGGGTTCTCCCACGGGGGAGGTCTGAAATGGCTTGTCTTGGAGGGTCCAGACCCCCTCCCTTTTATTACGAAATCTGGAGTACCCTCCCTGGCTCCTCGCGACGGTGGTGGCGGTGCCGGCTCTCTCTCTCTCTCTTTGCTCCCGGGGCGGGGCAGCGGACGCTCGGCTCGCGAGCGGGGGCCGCGGGCGCGCTCTCCGCGCCCGCGGCGACGCGGGCCGAGCCTGTGAGGGCACAGACCGCAACGGGGCGGCCATGTTCCAGAAAGGCGCCCCCCAGACCGGCTTGGCTCACCACGATGCTCCAGAAAGGCGCCCCCCAGACGTCCAACGGCTTGGCTCACCACGATGTGCCAACTTACTCGGGCCTCGACCACCAGAGAGAGTTTCTCGCGCACCAAGGAAGCAGCGAGGCTTGGGGGTTGTCACGTGTCGGGCCCTGGGAGGCGATACTCGTTCGACACCGTTTCGATTCTTCAGGGTCCTCGAAATGATTTCTGGGATGTGGTCCATACGTAGTTAGTAACTAGTTAGTAACGTAAGCCCTGGCGAGCACCCAGACGGAGCCTTCTCTCCTGCAGCTTCGTGCCCCTGTAGGCCGTGCTCGGGCCCCGGGGCCGTCCACGTCGACCCGGGCTGAAAAGCCGGCCCCAACGGAGGGTGCCCGCACCTCCGGGGACCCCGCCGTTCAACGATCAGAGCATCGGGTGCCGGAGTCGCCACCGACCCAGTCGGGCGGGTTGACTTCTCGTCTTCGGCGGAAGGCTGGCGCGCCGCCTGGCGAAAGGAAAGCAAGGTTGGCGTTGCTGGCAGAACGGTTGCTGAAGGCGGCACGTTATACGTTGCATTTTTGGGTCGGCGTCGCCTGCCCCAAGGACGGGTGTCTTGTCTCCTGCCCGACCGCGGGCGCGGTGCGGACTCGGCGCGGATGGGGCGTGGACTCGACACGGGTCCGGCGTGGCTTCGACGCGGATGCGCGGAGCCCGACACGGACCCGACGCGGACTCAGCGCGGACAGGGGCGTTGCTCGCGAGTTCTGATCGATTGTATGACATCCAGGTTCGCCAGCAGCCCACGCTATTCTGCAAACCATACGGAGCACCAGAAAGGACTTGGCGAGCAACTGCTTCCACCAGTTCTTTCGATAGCCACATCTTGCTCCTAGGGAGCTGAAGAGTGTACAGTCAACCCGCATAGCAAGGACGGGCAACCTTCCCAAGGGTACCCTTGCATCCTTGCCTCCTCGGTGCATCCTTGGCCACTTTCGTTGGCCGCGCCCCGCTCGGGAAGCTTCGAAATGGTTTCCCGAGGGCCTTGCACCCTTGTCGCGCATCCTTACTCCACGGGTTGACTGTACCGAGAGGAGCGTCGCAACTTCAAGCGGGCCCCCCCGAGGGTGCAGCGCGAGGCACGGGCGCGGCTCGAGGCTCCCGTGCCGCCCTCCCGCTGGCCTTGAGGCCGCTGCGCGTGCCCCCTCTCCGTGGCCCCGGGCTGGCCGGGCGCGGGCACCCGCCTCTTGCAAGCCCGGGAGCTGCCGGGCCAGGCTCGGCGTCGGCGTGCGGCCCGGCGCCCTCCTGTCACGCAGGTTTTTTTTTGGGGGGGGTGTTTTTGTTTTAACTTTGTATATATATATATATATATATTATATATATATATTTATATATATATATCTATCTATATATATATACACATATAAAAAAAGGAAACACAAGAAATAACGCCAAAAACGCCCAGAACATGAGCGTTCGGAGCTCCGCGCGGATGCCTCGGTGCGGCGCTGCGGCCCCCCCGGGGGCGGCGCCGCCGGCTCCGCGGCTCCGCCCCTTGGCGCCGTGGAGGGGGGGCCCAGTGCGGATCCCAGCAATCCGCGCGGAGCTGCGAACGTTTATGTTTATGGCGTTTTTGTTCCTCCAAGGGGACGGGGGGGGGGCACGTGAAAATATGGCAACGGCTGCGCGGTCGTGCTCCTCACGGGTTCCTCCCCTTTCCTGCTCCCGATTACCTTGCTCCTCCTTCTTGGCGCAGGGCCATGCGCACCACGGTCCCGCCCTTTGCAACACTCCTTGGCTTGTGCGGCTGTGTAAATTGTGCGCAGCGATGGCCAAGCAGCAGCAGGATGGGGGAAAACTCCGATCGTGGCGTTGCAGATCTTGTTTTTGGCCCCCGACAGGGAAACGTGTCTTCAACAAGCCGACGCGGGACAGTTGCTTCAAGTGTCGTCGCAGCCTAGGTACCTGCTTCCACAATCCTGCTCCACATGCCGAGCCGTCTAAGCATGACACATCGTCTCGAGGCGGTGCTAAGGCAGGTGGCGAGCTCAAGCGTTGGGTTCCCGCTGGTCAGCTCAAGGAAACCCAACTTCAGATCAAGAAGTTGCAAGAGGCTGCTGCTCACAAGTCGTGTGGTGCCGGGGCAGAGGATGGCGTTTGATGTGGGCATGGCATCTGATGCGTCATCGCTTGATGAAGGCAAATTTGGAGCACGTATTCATGACTTCGTCAAGCAGCTGGAGCTGGCAGGCAAGGCCTCAGGTGTGCAATGGTCACGTTTTCGTCGGTCTCCCAGACCAGAGAAGGAGGTCATACATGCGCGTATCAGTCAGCATAAGCATGTATCAGCCCAGATGTTTGCGGTCTGTCGACAGATGCCTACCGAGTCTCAGAAATTTGAGGACCTCAAGCACGCCATGGAGGTGCAGCGCGCGCACACTCGTAAATTGCAGGTGAATATGGAGATCTCGATCAAAGAACTGGCCGACAAGGAGCAGCACCATGAGGAACTACGACAGAAGCAGGTCGATTTGGCGAAGGCAGCGGTCCATCCTCCTCAGCAGGAGAATGCTCAGGACGGTTGAATTGCTATTGGCGCGCTTGGCTTCGTGTCTATTCGATTGGGGACGATTATCAAGCAACTTGGTGCTGGCGAGGCTGCACTGCAGATGGCTGAACAGATCGCCGAAGGGCTGCCGACAATCATCGCCAATACGCAGATCCAGGTTCGGAGCTCGAATCGATCTGGCGTGGAGACGGACGGGCGCCAACCGCCTCCGCATGAGCATCAGGCACCTTCGCCAGGTACTCCTGCAGCTGCACCTGAGCTGGAGAAGGCTGCTCCTTCTACTCCAGCACTGGCTTCTGCGCGTGATGCGGACATCGAAAAGCTGCGTGAATTACTTTTACTGGCAGGCGTCGCTCATGAGGATGACGCCAGTGACGACGATATACGGCAGGCTGCGAATCGACTGCTTGCTTGGCGCGCGGGGGCGAAGGGCGCATTCAGCCCCTCGTTCGGGCGATAGCCGAGCATGGTCGCAGCGTGATGCAGGTCATTGTTGGCAGCGTGGCTGGATCGACTCAAGATATTCGTAGTAGCACCCTTTCTCACATAGGAGAGTTCGGGTTGCGACATGAACGGCATCGTGAAGCGATGTCTGATCAGGATGGGCTGGGCAACGGGCTTGTATCCGGAGACGCCCCATCAGGTCTCCAAGCAGAAGACCGGTCCAACCCGAGTTATGAGACCAAGCAGCCCCCCCCCCCCCCACACACACACACGCGCGCGCACGCGCGCGCGCACGCGCACGCACACGCACACACACACACACACACGCACACACACACACACACCGCCGCCACATGCGGCGAAACGCGCGGCTATGGCGCATATCGGTCAAGCTCAAACCCCCAGGTTGGCGGCAGCTTGACAGCAAAAAGTCAAGCCGCTGCGAGCAACGTGGGCGACGCTGGCCCGCTTCTCAAGCACATGGAAGATTGTTGCCCAGCAATTCTCATGGTCCAAGAGCACATGGCGGACGATGCTGCACTTCCTGGTTTACAAGATGCGCTCAATGATGCGGGCTACCGCGGTGCACTTGCGCCAGCCATTCGCACTGCGCAAGAAGGCATCTCATCTGGGGCGGCGGTGCTGGCCCCCGCGCGCCTCCCTTGCGCGCGCGCCCTGCACTGCGTGAAGGGCGACCCGTTGCAGCGAGGATGTCATGGGGCGTGGCAGGAGGCGCGGTAGCTCTATCTGTGTAGTTTAAGATATTCAGTTGGGTTGGATGGTTGGGTGGTACGAACCAAGACATAATACGCACTCTGGTTTGTTACTGGGGTTGGGGGAGGTTGGGGTAGGACATCGGCCACTTTTGACAGGCAGGCATGGTTGGATCAGCCGAGGGCGGAGTTCGACGCGCCGTCGAAGGTCGCGCGTCGCACCGCGAACGCTGCGGAAGGCGCGACATGCGGTTATTATGTTGCGCCCGATAAACTGGCGACGGAGCTTATGACACCACAGGTGGACGCTGCGTCGGTTTTACCTGTGCATGCCCCTGTCCACTTGCGTGCGCTGCGTGGACACAATGAATGTCAGACAGGAGCGCCTTTTGAGCCGAAGCAGGTACCCGAAGGGCTTGAGATTGGGCGTTCTCGACCGCGGGTGCCTTGGCATGGCGCGTCGGATTTTGTCCTGCAAGTCAAGGATGGGCCTGGGTTGCGACATGCATGGGGCGTGGTCGCCGCTGGGTTGGAGGCGGGAATCCCAGGTTGATCTGGCATCGTGAATAGGGGTGCCCAATCACACCGAGGCCGTGGTGGTCCGATACGAACCCAGATTGTGGAGGTCAAGTGGGATGTTTAGCGGGGTAGGTTACAGTGGTGGCCCCTCGCCAGAGCTTGGATCGCGGCGTCGGGATGGGCCAAGCACATCACGCGCGCGCGGGCCTTTTGGGCCAAGCTGTCAGCCAGTATCTGGGAGCCAATGGCATCAGAAAGACGAGTGGTGCCCTGCGGCCACCTGGCTGCGAGGCACCTTGCGCGTCGAAGCGCGTGGATGATGCGTCGCAGGACGCAGGCTGGGAGGAAGTTCGGCGCCGACGACGACAGCAGATGCCGAAGGCCGTGGGCGCTCCGAACAAATGTCCTGCTCATCGGCTGGCCGTTTCGCTCCGGGGCGCGAAGGGCGTCTTCCGACGCATTCAGGCGGCGGCCCATGTTGTGCAGCGCTGGGGGGCGACGCGCGTGACTTTTCCATGTCTGGGATTGAATGCTTGGTGAACCCTGCGTCCGGTACGATTGTTCACGGAATTGTGTGCGGATGCCTTTACACGGGCGCGCTTGAGGCTCAGCGATCAGAAATGGCAGCAGTGGGTCAGTGAGGCCTCTCGCGCACCATCGTGCGTCTCGGCCGCGAGGTTTGCGGGGGGGGGGTCGACAACGCTGATCGCGCGCAGCTTTTCCAGATGACCGATCGTGAGATGCGGAAGTGGATGCCGGCATGGACATGTCATGTCAGCCAGCGAATGCAACTGCCCAAGGGGCACTTGCATGGGGAAGAGCTTCCTGTCATCACAGTGCAAGCGTTGCGCGATGCTACCCAGGTCTGTTCATGCAACGCGGCCGCGTGTTACTCTCGACTGCGCCCGCGTGCGTTTTGGCATGTGCATGATGTTGGCTGGAGGTGTTGTGCGCACCGTACATGGCATGTGAGCGCGTGTTCATTTGGCCGTCGCAAAGAAGCATGCCCGAAATGGTTATGCTGTCGACGCCAGATGGTGGCACGCGTTTGATCGCACTCATGGGGAGCATGGCGCGCGTGCGGTCGCGCATTTGGGGCCCGATGTCGCGCGCTTGGGTGCTCGAGCACGATGGCGCGCACATATGGGGGGGCCGAAGGGGATGCTCGCCTAGGTATTCTGCGAACGAGCGCAACCTGCATGCTGAAATGGCACACGCATGAGGCGAGCATTCCGTTACTATCGTGCTGGATATCTGGAGGTGTTGGGAGACGGTGCTGTTCCCCGCTCTTTTTCGGGAAGCGCAAACCACGTGTTTCCATTGAGGTCGACGCGGCTTCTTCTCGAAAGCGATGTACAGCCAAAGGTGACCAAAGCAAGTGGCAGTTGGAGTATACCGGCGATCTCGCGTCGAGGTTCCTGGCTGGTTGCGCGCGCGCCACTGCGGTGCCTACCGCACCCGCGTATCGTGCCATGCACAGGGCACGCGCGCTGCACAGCAGAGTCATGCCACGTGCGCTGGTTGGTGATAGTGCGTTTCAATGGATTGGCTCTGACCAGAGTGAAGCAGGCGGGCTACATCGTGCTGTTAATGACTTTTCAATGGGAGGGCGAGAGCTAGGTTTGCTTATCAGGCCTGAGAAGCCGGGCTGGCTGGCAACGGCGAGGCGCGCTATTCTTTCCTTCCGTAGCATGGCGCGGCAGTTCAAGCTCACAGCCAAGAGGTGCGTTTGTAACCTCGGTCACGACATGTTTTCGGCTTGACCCGTTCGGAAACAAGCCCAGGTTCGTCCTGGCAAACTGCGTGATCGTCTGCCTCGGCTACGTTTGTTTGGGAGAGCTTCGGCTGGGGAGGTGACGACTCTGTGGCGGCTTTCTTCCTGCCGCAGGCCATGGAGTGGCTGTTTCGGGTGGCGGTCCAGCTGGGCTTTCCCAGATGCGAAGTGTGGCTGGCACGTTGTGTGGGCGGGCGGCTAGCTGGGCTTCGTTTGTTTGGTTTTTGGCAAAGCAGCGCGACATACTATACAACCCCATGCACCATGTTATCATGGCGCCTGTCACGTTACGCGCTAGTTTTGCATGGAACCGACGTGTGTCGCTAGGCAAACTTCAGCGGGCTTGGGGCTTTCTGGCGGAGAAGATGAAGGGTCGCAAAACATGGTCCTTGGGGGTGATTTGGATGACGTTAGAGCGCATTGGGCGGCGGATGGTGTCTAGCACCCTGTGGTATGATGATGGAAAATGCGCTATTAACTTGTCATTGTTACGGCCTCAATCTGCACGCGAACTCGTTC
This sequence comes from Prorocentrum cordatum, assembly GCA_963575745.1. Taxonomy (NCBI): domain Eukaryota; class Dinophyceae; order Prorocentrales; family Prorocentraceae; genus Prorocentrum; species Prorocentrum cordatum. The sequence continues at coordinate 37,789 of CAUYUJ010018114.1, forward strand.
GGAAGGGGGTGGGGCGGTGGCGGGGTAGAGGCATCATGGCACATCATAGAGACATCGCTGTAGGGGATGAGAGGAGATGGGTGCGTCTACTAAGTAAGTGCGTGGGTGGGCGAAGTGCTCTTGTCCGATGTCCCCGTTTTGCTGGCGCTCTTCGCAAGTTCGCCAGGTTCGATCTGTACCAGGCACAGGCAGCATCAAGCTGGTCACGACATGCCCGCCAGGTGTGCATGGTGCTCGGCTGACAAGGCCACGTTCGGGCACGAGTTCTATGACTGCCTGAGTTTCTACCAGGATGCCCTGGACGAGGGCCTCCAGTGGGACCCAGAGATGGACCACGTTTACAAGTACCTGACATATCGTGGGTTCAAGCCGAGCCCTCCCGACTGGAACTGGATGCGCATCTGCGCGCGCGCCATTGTGCCCGACGTTTCCCCCGCGTGTTCCTCGAGGGGCCTCGGCTACGTCCTGGGGAGATTGGGAGTCTGACCGGACATGTTCGACTACGGTGGTGTACCCAAGCGGGTCGGGGATGGCCTCGTCGTGGCCGGAGCTATGTAGATGTGGGTGGGCTTCTGCCAGTTGGAGGATCCTGGGCCCCTTAGACGCGCTGCGCATGGTCCACTGTCGGGGCCGAGCCAGACGGTGGGCAGAGCAGAGCGCACGGCCCGTTTGTATGTAGTCAAGCTGGCACCTGCAGTTTTTCGCTGGTGGTGACCGACCGCTCGAGCGTGGCTCGGGAGGGCAGCGCGTCGGCAGGCCAGCTGGCCGACGCCCAATCACAGCGCGCCGCCCTCTGGCGCGCAGCGTTCAGTTTGATGCGGGGGCGACAGCCGCCGCGCTTTTATTGGTGCCCTGCCTGCAAGACCGAGGCAGAGTTCTTGGACATGGATCGACACCCTTGGGAGCACTTTCTTTGCAACGAGTAGGCTGATTAGTTCGCCCAGGCTGGTGCGTCGACACATGCTGTGGCCAGTTCGCTCGTGCTGTCGTACGACTGTGTACTTCGTGATGTTCGCGTGGAGGCTACCTTCATGGCATGGTGCGCGCGCGAGATGGCGCGCCGCGATGCTTTGAGTGATCGGCCCGCGCGCGCGGCGCGTGTCCAGGCCCCCTTGGCCCTGAAACGCTCGCGGGGCAAAGCGTTGTTCGTCGGGGGCCCTTTTCTAATGTAAAGTGTGTTTGGCTGTTGATGGGGCCCCAGCGAGCCTCAATCAGATGTTGCTCTCCGCTCGTGAGCCCACGGCCCCACAGAGGCTGAATGCCACAGGGGATCTCCAGCTCCAGGCTGCCCCTCCCCTACACGCACGTGCTGCTCAGGTAGCGTTGGATTTTTCTGATGTGTTTCTGGGTGGCGACGGTTCCGCTCATGCGAATCAGGGGCCCGAGGCTGTCAGTGCGCCGCTTGATGAAGCCATCGTCGAGCTCAGTGGGCACCAGGTGTTGGTGTCCCGTGGCGCGCTGGTGCGCGCCATGTGCGGCTCCTATCAGGTGTCCTTTAGCCAGGTCTCCAACTGCACGCTCAGTAAAGACCGTTGCCTAAGACCTTCTGAACACCCCCCAGCCCGTAGCAAACAGAAATTCCCTGGTCTCGCGAGTGCGGGCTGGCAAGCATCCCAAGACTGGGATGTCGTTGGAGGTCGTTCAATAGGTTTGCGCTACGCTTCGCGTTGGCATGGCATGGCCCGTCTTCGTGCGAGCTTGGCCCAATGTTGGCCCGTGCTCCCGTCAGTGGTTGCGCGACTCGGCCGCCTGGTCTTCGTCGTCGTCCTCCTCCTCCTCCTCCTCCCGCCTCTCCTCCTTTTCCCTCTTCTCCACCCCAGCCCCCGCCCTCCTCCTCCTCCTTCTCCTCCTTCCCTTGCTCCCCCTCCTTTTCCTTCCTCCGCCACGGAGGAGGCGGGGTGCAGAGGGGAACTCCTATAGACCCCGGAGCTCCCCCCATGACCAGCCCATCCTTCCGAGCCTCTCCTTGGCGGCCAAAGGGGCCCGGCCTCGGGGGAGCGAGCGCGGCGAAGCGGATCCGGGGCCCCTTCTCTTCCAGGCCCGGTTCGCTTGATGTTAAGTTCCTCCTCCTCCTCCTCCTCCTCCTCCTCCTCCTTTCTCATCCCCCTCCTCCTCCTCCTCCCTCCTCCTCCTCTTCCTCCTCCTTTCTCATCCTCCCCCTCCTCCTCCGTCCTTGGGTGCGTTTTGGCCCCGGTCCCAGGGGGAGTCCGGCCGTGGCGACGAGGAACCGCCCCCCCCCCCCCAGAGGCCCGGGCGGGGCGAGACGGGTCCAGGGGCCTCGATCCCTCGTTGCTGCGAGTCGGAGGAGCGAGGAGCAGAGCCAATGTTAAGTCGGGCCTGCGAGGAGCGAGGAGCAAAGCCAGAGGGCGAGGAGCGAGGAGTTCTACAGGAGGCACACTCAAGAATAGTCAAACAATAGTGAGGGGATATGTTGATTACGTTCTTGACTAGTTTTTAGTTTTTTGCATACCATTACTTGTTTCCCAAAATCTGCTTGTCCTTCTACAGGAGGAACAAGCAAGAATAGTCAAACAATAGTGGCGGGGATATGTTGATGATGTTCTTGACTACTTCTTGTTTTTTTGCATACCATTACTTTTTGCCCCAAATCTGCCTGTAGAGGGACATCCCCGACCTAGCGCCAGTGATGTTTCCAAGCGTCCCAGGCTCTCATCGTGTCCTCCGCGGCCCAAAGACAAGCGGCCGGGTACGAATAGCCGAGGGCCGCCGAGAGTTCTTGAGCTCCCAGAGCGCTTCCTGGGCCAACCGCATCCCGACATGATCCTCGCCCTGTCCATCCTTCGATCCCGAAGTGCAGAGCTGGGTCGAGAGATCCCGAGGTGCCTGGGGGGCACAGAAGCTGCCGCTGTTGGCCCCCTCCTCTGCTTCCGCCTCCTCCCTTCCCTGGCTGGTGTTTTTTTTTGCACGGCGGAGCCCCCTTCCCCTCAACTGGCGAAACGGGCAGTCTCCGAGCTACGGTCCCCAGGGCTTGGAGGAGGTCCGCGAGGGCAGAAACAGTTTGTTCTTTCTTCTTCTCCCTCACGCCAAGGCTGTCACGCCCCCCCGCGGCCAGTGCAGACCCCCCGCGCGCCCACGGTGAATGCGGGGCGGGGGCACGCCCCAAAGGAGCGGGGGGTGGTCGGCCGACGCCAGCCGAGCAGTGCCCCTCCACCCCCTCCTCCGTCTCCTCCTTCTCCCCGGAGCCATTTTGGCTCAAGATCCAGAGCACAAACTTGCTGCAACTTTGACGTCGCCCGGCAGACCCTGCCTCCGCGAGTTGGCCGGTCGTTGCGTCTTCAGGATGGGGTACTGCATGGTGTCGCAGCGCGAGGCAATCCCTTCGGCCCAGGATATCCCCGTGGCCCAGGAGAAGAAATTCTATGTCCATGGCATCATCGACGTGAAGGAGCCCTAGGAGTTCGAGAATGTCTACGGCCTCATGGCCGAACCGACTCTATAGCCTTAAGTCGACAAACTCATCTTGAAGCACGCGCTGACCCCCCAGATGGCTGGAACGATGCGCATGAAGGTGTCCAAGGGCTCTGGCACCACAGGCCAGTAGGCTTTCATGCTGCAGTTTGACACCTTCGAGAAGGCCATGGGCTGGTTCACGGGTCCTGGGTACGCCGCGGTGCTTGACAGTCGCGATTCGGTCGCCGACTTCAAGATGGCCGTCGTCGAGGGTACCCCCATCTAACCGTGTCCAGCTTCGTGGTTGGTTTCCTCGACTTGAAAAGGCCGGATGAGTTTGAGAGCGTCTACAGCCTTATGGTCGAGTCGTCCCTGGACCCCTACGGAGACAAGTTCGTTATCAAGCGCGCGCTAGTACCCGCGATGGCCGCAAAGATGGGCATGAAAGAGTCCAAGGCGTTTGGCACTACGGGCCAGATGACCTTTGTCTTGAAATTCGCTGACTTCGAGAAGACCATGGGCTGGTTCATAGGTCCCGAGTGCGCCGCGGTGATTGAAAAGCGTGACGGAGTCGCCGACTTCAAGATGTTTGCCGTCGAGAGCATACAGGAGGTCCCCAAAGCCCAGAGAGGAGGAGGAGGAGGAGGAGGAGGAGGAGGAGGAGGAGGAGGAGGAGGAGGAGGAGGAGGAGGAGGAGGGGAGGAGGAGGAGGAGGAGGAGTCTTTCGACCCGAGGCGGTGCACGGACGCCGCGAGCCTCTTCGATGCGCTCGCGTGCACCGCGGAAGCCCGCACCCCGTGCGCCTGGTCCGCATATGTCGTGGCTGCTGCAGAACCGCGGCACGGTCCCATAGGGAGGCGCCTAGGGAGCTGCCGGAGGAGGCACTTCGTGTCCGCGGAGAAGCTCCATGCCGTCTGGGAGGAGGGCGGGCGAGGAGTGCGGGACAAAGTGGCGCCGATCATCACCATCTCGTTCTGCGGGGTGCAGGTGAGCTTGGTGATTGACACGCTGACCCCAGATCGCCACGAATACTCCAAAGCTCCAGAGCCGTTCTTTTCAAGGGGTTCAGCGTCATGTGCGTCTGCTGGGATCGACCCTCGCCGCTGAAGGGCGACCACGACAAGGCCGAGAAAGCGAAGACCGCCGCCTTGCAGCAGGGCAAGGGAGAGATGGGCGCGCCGGAGGCCACGGACGAGGCCAGGCGCACCCCCACCAGGGCTGCGTCCGAACACGCACAGCACGCCCACCAGGCCACCACCGCCCTCCTGCTGACCCAGCACCCCCAGGAGCGAGGCAGCACGCGCGAGTGCGGCTACGACCAGTAAGGCGCGCTTCCGCTGGATGAGCCGCGCGCAGCTTTTGGAGGCTTGACGGAGCTGGACTTCGTGGGGGTGCCGTCTCCGACTTTCGAGCAGGCTGCGGGGCTCGCTGGCTGCCCGCGGCTGTGCGCCTGCCTGGAGCAGCTGGACCTGAGCAACTGCAAGATCGGCCCCGCGAGCGCGGAGGCCCCGGCGGGGGCGCTGCCCTCGCGCGCAGGCGCTGGCATCGGCAACGGCATCGGCATCGGCATCGGCTTCACGCCTCCCCTGGAAATCCCGTGGCTGAGCGACACCGGCAGCGGCCAGCGGGCGAAGGCGGCGCTGCTGGCCGCCTGGGGCAGCCGGTACCCGGTCTACCTGCTGCTCTCAGCCGAGGGCGCCTGCCCAGGGTGTGCCCGAGAGATTTCAGGAAGCGCAAGCACCGGTTGTGAGACGCGACAGTCCTCCTCCTCTTCCTCCTTTTCCTCCTCCTCCTCCTCCTGATGAGTTTCAGCGAGCTGCATTGCGCATAGCTTTGATATAGCGCCTGTACAACAACATCCTTCCCGAGATCGCAGACAATGCCTACGACTACAAACTGCACACCCGTGCCCTGAGTGCTGCCTTGCAGCGCATGTAGGCGACGAGTTGCCTTCCTGGGCTTCGTGTCCTCCTCCTCCCCCTCCTCCTCCTCCTCCACCTCCCCCTCCTCCTCCCCTCTCCTCTCCTCCCCCTCCTCCTCCCTCCTCCTCTCCCCTCCTCCCCTCTCCTCCTCCCCTCCTCCTCCTCCCTCCTCCTCTCCTCCTCCTCCTCCTCCTCCTCCTCCTCCTCCTCCTCCTCCTCCCTCCTCCTCCCTCCTCCCCTCCTCCCCCTCCTCCCCCTCCCCCCCTGGCCAGGCCGGACTCCGCAGCGACGCGGGCGCGGAGGAACCCACCGGCGGCGGCGGGCCCGGCAGCTCCGCGGTCGCCCGGGACGACTTCTTCGCCGGCCTGCCCGAGGTCGGCGCCGGCAGACGGGGGGGGAGGAAGGGACGAGGAGCTCAGGGTCGCCGAGGAGGGGGAGGAGGAGGGGGAGGAGGGGAGGAGGAGGGGGGAGGGGGAGGAGGAGGAGGAGGAGGAGGAGGAGGAGGAGGAGAGGAGGAGGAGGAGGAGGAGGAGGAAGAGGAGGAGGAGGAGGAGGAGGAGGAGGAGGAGGAACTCAGGGTCGCCGATCGGGGAAACGTGAGGCTGGGGGTGGAGGAAGGGGAGAGGAGCTCAGGGTCGCCGATCGGGGGTGAGGAAGGGAAGAGGAGCTCAGGGTCGCCGATCGGGGAAACGTGAGGCTGGGGGGGGGGGAAGGGGAGATGAGCTCAGGGTCGCCGGTCGGGGAAGCGTGAGGCTGGGGGGGGGAGGAAGGGCAGAGGAGCTCAGGGTCGCCGATCGGGAAGAGGAGCTCAGGGTCGCCGATCGGGGAAACGTGAGGCTGGGGGGGAGGAAGGGAAGAGGAGCTCAGGGTCGCAGATCGGGGAAGCGTGAGGCTGGGGGGGGAGGAAGGGGAAAGGAACTCAGGGTCACCGATCGGGGAAACGTGAGACTCGAAGAACAAGCAATGGCATAAACATACATTTTTGGCGCTCCGCGCAGATTTCTTGGATCCACGCTGGGCCCCCCCAGGCGGCGCCTCCGGCGCCGCCCCTGGCGCGCTCCGCGCGCCAGGGAGGGGGCGCCGGAGGGCCAATAGTTTGTGTTTATGCCGTTGTATCTTCTTCCAGTAAGACTCGAGTGCGCCGGAATTCGGGTTTGCCGACGTTGGGAGGCTTCGGAGGAGGAATCGGGGGCAACGATCGGGGGGCGATAGTCACAGGGGGGGGAGGCATCGACCCCCAATCGCCCATTGATTCCCGATCTAGGGGCCCGATGGCTCCAACCTGCCCGGGGAGGTGCGGAGTCATTATCAGAGGCCCATCGCCGATCTATCGGCGAGGTATCGCCGATTCCAGGTCGATGTCCCCCCCCCCTATCCCCCCTATCCCCCCCTATCCCCCTATCCCTATCCCCTATCCCCTATCCCCTATCCCCTATCCCCATCCCCCCTAACCCTATCCCTATCCCCCCCTATCCTCCTATCCCTATCCGCCCTGTTGGTCGATGTCCCCCCCTATCCCTATCCCTCCATCGTTGCCCCGCGTGGACGGGAAGAGGAGCTCTGGGTCGCTGATCGGGGAAACGTAAGACTCGATAACGCCAGAACTCGGGAAATTGTCTGACGAGCGCGCCCTTGGTTTTGACGGTCCAGTGTGCGTGGGATGTTTGCAGCGGGAGTTCGCATGAAAATGTCAGAGTGGGTCTAGTCATCTTCATGATGGCCCCGTCAGGCCAACCAGAGTCCCCCCAAGACCCGAGTTTACGCCCCCCCGAGCTTAACCGATCTTTATCCCCATCCCCATCTCGATACCCACCATTCCACTACCCCAGTTGGGGATATAACCTTCGAAACCAGAAGGAAACAGTGGCGGGTTTCTCCGAAAGGCTTAGGCGACCCGTCCTCCTCATCCTCCTCCTCCTTCCCCTCTTCCTCCTCCTCCCTCCTCCTCCATCTCCTCCACCTCCTCCTCCTCCTCTTCCTCCTCCTCCTCCTCCTCCTCCTGTTCCTGTTCCTGTTCCTGCTCCTCCTCCCCCTACTCCTCCTCCTCCTCCCCCTCCTCCTCCTCCTCCCCCTCCTCCTCCTCATCCTCCTTCTCCTCCTCCTCATCATCATCATCCTCCTCATCGGGTCGCCTACGGCCCCGGGGGAAGCCGTGCGTCCCCATCCCCATCCCGGTACCCACCGTGCCACCACCCCAGCTGTGGATACACACCCTTCGAAACCCCAAGGAGACAGCCTGCACTTCATCTCCATCTCGAGGGGGTACCTCGGCCGGGGGAAGGCTCAGGCCCCGCCATAGTGGGGCGTAGTATTAAGTCGGGCATGTCCCTCTACAGGAGGAATAGTCCAAATAATAAACACAGAGTTTCGGGACGATTGCTTGACTTTTTTGTTTTCTTGAATATCCTTAGAACATCTTCAACTGCTCGCCCAAAATACCCCTGTAGGGTGACGGGCCCGACCTCAGCATAGTAGGGATCGGTGAAGCGGCGAAGCTCGGAAGCAGACGGGCAGCCGTAGCCCGCGCACGGAGCGGGGAGGGCAGGAGGAGTTGCTGCCCCAGCCGTCCTGTGGTCTCGGGCCCTCGTCTTGCAGAGACGGCGCCCCGCGTCTCCGCCTCCTCCCGCCGTCCCCCCTCCCTCCTCTCCCTCTCGGCCCCTGCCCTCCGCGCGTCTCCTGCCTCGGCACGCCCCCCACGCGCTCCGTGGCCCCACAGGGAGCTCCACCCGAGGCCCCAGCGGCGGAGCTCGCATGGCATCCCTGCCCCATGTTGGCGCACCCGTCATGCGTTTACGACGGCCCCAGTGCTACCGCCCGGATGCGTCCCCCCTCACCCAGCGCTTCGTGGCCCCATAGGGGGCTCCACCGAAGGTTCCAGCGCTGCCGCCTACATGCGGCCACCCCACCTAGCGCTTCGTGGCCCCATAGGGAGCTCCACCGAAGGCCCCAGTGCTGCCGCCCGCATGCGTCCCCTCCCAGTACAGCGCTTCGTGGCCCCACAGGGAGCTCCACCGAAGGTTCCAGGTCTACCGCCCACATGCGTTCCCCTCACCCAGTACAGCGTTTCGTGGCCCCACAGGGAGCTCCACCGACGGCCCCAGCGCGTCCCCACCACCCAGCGCTTCGTGGCCCCGTAGGAAGCTCCACCGAAGGTCTGAGCGCTAGCGCCCACATGCGTCTCCCCCCACCCAGTGCAGCGCTTCGTGGCCCCATAGGGAGCTCCACCGACAGCCAGCGCTGTCGCCCGCATGCGTCCCACCCAGTCAGTACAGCGTTTCGTGGCCCCATAGGGAGCTCCACCGACGGCCCCAGCACTGCCGCCCGCATGCGTCCCCCCTCCCAGTGCAGCGCTTCGTGGCCCCTTCGGGAGCTGCACCGAAGGTCCCAGTGCTACCGCCCACATGCGTCCCCCCCACCCCAGTGCTGCGCTTCGTGGCCCCATAAGGGAGCTCCACCGACGGCCAGCGCTGCCGCCCGCATGCGCCCCCCCCTGTCAGTACAGCGTTTCGTAGCCACATAGGGAGCTCCAGCGACGGCCCCAGCGCTGCCGCGCGCATGCGTCTCCCCTCCCATTGCAGCGCTTCGTGGCCCCATAGGTCGCTGCACCGAAGGTCCCAGTGCTACCGCCCGCATGCGTCCCCCCCACCCAGTACAGGATTTCGTGGCCCCGTAGGGAGCTCCACCGACGGCCCCAGCGCTGCCGCCCGCATGTGTCCCCCCCACCCAGTGCAGCGCTTCGTGGCTTCATGGGGAGCTCCACCGAAGGCCCCGGTGCCACCGCCTGCATGCGGCCCCCTCACCCAGTACAGCGTTTCGTGGCCCCATACGGAGTTCCACCGACGGCCCCAGTGCTACCGCCCGCATGCGTTCCCCCCCACCCAGTGGAGCGCTCCGTGGCCCCATAGAGAGCTTCACCGAACAAGATATTCACAATTGCGGCACCCACAACTGCATATGGCTGGGTCCTTGTATTGAATACACCAAAGAATATCCTGTGGTGTTGGGTCCTCGTATTGAATACACGGCGCACCGCGTTTTTCTCCCGCCTCCTTCCTCCTCCCACTTCTCCTCCCTCCTCCCATCATCATCGTCATCACCTGTTCGAGCACACCCCTCACATGCTTTGTGGCCCCATAGGAAACTCCACCGAAGGCCGCAGTGCTACCGCCCGCATGCGTCCCCGCCACTCCGTACAGCGTTCCGTGGCCCCATATGGAATTCAACCGAAGGTCCCAGTGCTACCGCCCGCATGCATCCCCCCCACCCAGTACAGCGCTTCGTGGCCCCATAGGGGGCTCCACCAACGGCTTCAGTGCTACCGCCCGCATGCGTCCCCCCCACCCAGTACAGCGTTTCGTGGTCCCATAGGGAGCTCCACCGACGGCCCCAGTATACCCGTCCGCATGCGCCCCCCCACCCAATACAGCGTTTCGTGGCCCCATAGGGAGCTGCACCGAAGGTCCCATCGCTTCCGCCCGCATGCGTCCACCCCACCCAGTGCAGCGCTTCGTGGCCCCATACGGAAGTCCGCCGAAGGTCCCAGTGCTGCCGCCCGCATGCGTCCCCACCCCCACCAAGTACAGCGTTTCGTGGTCCCATAGGGAGCTCCATCGAAGGCCGCAGTGCTACCGCCCGCATGCGTGCCCCCCCACCCAGTGCAGCGCTTCGTGGTCCCATAGGGAGCTCCACCGAAGGCCCCAGTGCTTCGCAACGCATGCGTGCCCCCCACCCAGTACAGCGCTCCGTGGCCCCATAGAGAGCTCCACTGAAGAAGGTATTCACAATTGCGGTATTCACAACTTCATATGGTTGGGTCCTTCGCCAGGATCGTTTGTTCTTCCCATATAAAATCAAGCAATCAAGCAATCAAGGAGGGCAGGAGGAGAGGGGTGGAGGCGGCGGAGGGGGCAAGGGGGAGAACGTCGAGGAGGAGGAGGAGCGACCGAAGGAGGACTGGAGGCCAGGCCGAGCGGCGCCGGACGAGGACCGCGAGGCGGGGGCGAAGGGCAGAGCAGGACGGGGGGGAGGAGGAGAAGAGGCTCCTCCGCTTACGCCCCGTCCCCTTCCTCCTCCCTTCCTCCTACTCCTCCTCCTCCTCCTCTTCCTCCTCCTCTCCCTCCTCCTCCTCCTCCTCCTCCTCCTCCTCCTCCTCCTCCTCCTCCTCCTCCTCCTCCTCCTCCCCTCCTCCTCCTGCTCCTGCTCCTGCTCCTCCTCCTCCTCCTCCTCCTCGTCCTGTCCGGAGCATCCCCGAGCCGTGCCCCAGCCCTGCTCCTCTCCCTCCAGCCTCCCCTCCCCCCGCGGGGTGCGGCGGCGAGGGCGGCGGGCGGGCATAACGGGTCTCCTCCCGGCGGTCCGCCCGAGGACAGCTTCACGGAGGACGAGGACGCCGCGGCGCGGCGGCTTCGCCGCCAAGGGGGGCGACGACGACGACGACGACAATCTCCTTACGACTGTTCGCTCCTATCTGCCTGCGTCCCATTCAGCGCGTGTGTCCCAAGCCCTTGGTGCCCGCCCTCTCCGTCTTCGGTCGTACCGCCTTGGGGGTATGCCGGTATGTCTTCCCTTTACTGCCACGTGCATTTAGCGCAGCCCCAAAAACAGGGGAAGAGAGGACGGATGCTAGGGGGAGGGAGCAGGATGGAACACGACAGAAATTAGCAGGAGGGGGAGGGGGGCTAGGAGCTGAAAGCACGTGGCAGAACCAGACGGGCAGATCGGGCGGGCAGACCCTAGCGGGCGGGTCGGGAAGGCTGGTTTAGGCGGCCAGGTCGAGCCGGCGGGCTGCTGAATTGTGAATCCTGCATGAATCGCGAGGAAGTTTCGAGCGACAGCGCGATTCCGGAATAAGTCGTGAGAAAGGCGAAATCGAAGGCGTAGTTCCTGAGTGTCGAGGGCGCGGTGTTTGAATTAATTGCGGGGAAGTCCCACGCGAGAGCGCGATTCCGGTGTACATTATATGAGTTTCCCACGCGAGAGCGCGATATTCGGAGCACATGTTGAAGAAGTACCGGGCGGGAACACGGGGCCGAACGTTGCATTTTGGTGAAGCCTAGATTTCCTTGTTAAAAACAGGCTCGAGCCCTGGGAGGAGCATTGGAATTGAAACATGCAATGGTTATCGGAACGGGGGACCAACGATTATATTTTAGAAGTGGGAGTTCAACAGCAACAGCCACAACAGCAACAACCTTCACATCCTAAGCGGTGCTGTTTTTTTCTTTGGTCACCTGGGGCAGGAACAGGAACACCCCCACATCACCATCGTCACCAACACCACACCGTCAGGATCAATCAACATCATCACCACAATCGTGTGTGTGCCAGTGAAGCATTCGTATCGTCGGCACCATAACCATCACCCTCATCATCATCACCGTCCTCATCATACATCGTATTACCATCAGCACTGCGGCCACAAGCTTACCATGAGCTCCCTCGGCATTATCATCATCACTCCCACAGCATCACCGACATCATCGTCATCAGCATGATCATCACCATCGTCACCACCATCATCAGCATCACCACTGTCATCATCACCGCACAGACACACTCATTCAGTATAAGGAAGTTCAGGCGGGAGCTTCGCCTGTGTGTGAATTGCAAGGACGTCTCAGGCGTGAGCACCCCCCATCATGGGCTCGCAGCTCACGTTGATAATCCAAGCGGGTCATCGGAAACCTGTAAGGGTCGTCTTGTCTGACCCTTCCAACCTTGAGCATGGGGAAAGTCTCACGAGGAAACTTCTTCTGTGAGCAAACTCGCGAGGAAGTCTCGGGCGAGAGCCCCTTCCCTACGAGACCCGCTGCTCATGTTATGAATCTGAACATGTCATCGGAACCATGTAAGTGTCGTCGTTCTCGGGCCCTTCAAGCTTGAGTATGGAGGACGTCTCACGCGGGAGCTTCGTCTGTGTGCGAATTGCCAGGGAGTCTCAGGCAGTAGTTCCCTCCCTATGATCATGAGGCCCGCTGCTCATGTTATTAGTCCGAGGGTCGTCAGTTTGGGCTTCTACGAAGTGGTGGAGCAGCAGCGTCCCAACGGAGAACAAGTAAGTTTATGTCGACAACATCTCACGGGTAGAAAGCACGCTCGCAGAAACGTCAGGTAGAATTGGGACTGCTGTTGCTCTGTAATTGGCAGCATAGGCAACCATGGAAATGATCTTCCTACATGAGCCTCACCGTCTAACTTCGGGCCCATCTAGCCACCCATAGACCCTTGTTTCCAGCAAGACTGGGTCCCTGTAGAACGCCAACTCGCTGTTAGCAGAGGTCGGGGTCCGCCTCTGCACGCTCACCTCGCTGGCGTAAAAGCTGCTGGCATCGCCCAGCCGCGCCACGGGCATCGCACACGGCAGGTCTGACTGGGTGCTGGCGCTGGGCACAGCCGGGGGGGGACTTGCGACCCCCCGCTCCCCTGAGGAAGCAAGCGTATCCTTGAGCCGCCGAGGCTTCGTTTTATTCCAGCCAGTTGCCGCTGGCCTTCCGCCCCTGAGATCCGACGTTGCCAACGAAGATGGCAACGCCGCATAAGATCACGACCGGACCCCCAGACCCCATCCTTCTGCGTCATTTTCCGAGCCGGATCGATCTGTGAGGGCCGAGGGGCCCGAATTGGAGCGAGAACGCCTGGCTCGAGCAACAAAATTGAGTCGCCGGGATCTCAGGGGCCGAGGAAGAGGTGTCTAAGCTTCTCGGCCCATCGCAGGCGAGACCCTTTCTGGAGCGCCCCAAACGCGGCGACCTCCCCCCCGCCATCACCAAAACTTGTTTTTCGTCGGCGGGGCAAGGCGGCGAACTCCGCTCCAGCGGGAAGCTAGATAAGGGGCACTGACTAGCGAACTGGCCGGCGAACAAAGAGGGGGGAGGAGGAGGAGGAGGAGGAGGAGGAGGAGGAGGAGGAGGAGGAGGAGGAGGAGGAGGAGGAGGAGGAGAGGAGGGGAAGGAGGAGGAGGAGGAGAGGAGGAGGAGGAGGGAGGAGGAGGAGGGGGGAGGACGGCCGAGGGGAAGAAGGGAGGCTCAGACGTCGAAGCGCCACCGCAAGAACACACAGCGCACAGGAGGCGCTGCGCCTCGCCCTGCTCGATCTCCTGGAGGGCTGGCGCGGCGGCGGGCCCCCCACGCTCCGGGACGCCATGGCCGACGCCGCGGTGCGCTCGCCGCCGCCGCTCTCGCTGCTTTTGCGCCGCTCTCGTCGCCTACGCCGCTCTCGTTGCGTACGCCGCTCTCGTTGTTTGCGGCGCTCTCGTTGCTCACGCCGCTTTCGTTGCGTACGCCGCTCTCTTTGTGAACGCCGCTCTCGTTGCTTGCGCCGTTCTCGGTCCTTACGCTCTCGTTGCTTGCGCCGCTCTCGTTGCCTACGCTCTTAGGGCGTTCCAGGAGGCTCCGAGAAGGCCGCGGCGCCCAAGACATCCTCCAGAGCCTCCGGATCTCAGAGATTCTCGACCTATCCTCGCCCGATTCTGTCCTCGTCCAGGCTTCGTCTCAGACGCGGAGGTGCGCCGTCGACGACACCGTGGTCGCGGGAAACGTCCCAGCCACGCGCCAGCGTGGCCTTGCGCCGGTCGTCGCCGGCACCGAAGAGCTCGCTGTCGCTGCTGCTGCTGCTGCTGCCCTCGCTGCTCGCGGCGTCGGGACGGCAGGAATGGTGTTGTTGTTGTTGTTGTTGTTGTTGTTGTTGTTGTTGTTGTTGTTGTTGTTGTTGTTGTTGTTGTTATTATCGTTGTTATCGTTGTTATCGTTGTTGTTGTTGTTGTTGTTGTTGTTGTTGCTGTTGCTGTTGCTGTTGCTGTTGTTGTTGTTGTTGTTGTTGTTGTTGTTGTTGTTGTTGCATATCGTCATTTCGGCCTCGGAGGCTGTGTTAGAGTCCAAGGCCATCAGCACTGGAGCCGTGACGAAAGGCTGCCCCCGGTCGGATGGGGCCAGGACGAGGATGAATCCGTTCCAGAGCGTTTCAGTACGCTCTGAGAAGGCCGCGACGCCCAAGACCATCCTCCAGAGCCGCCGGATCTCAGAGATTCTCGGCGTATCCTCGTTTGCATTTGTCCTCGCCCTGGCTTCGTCGTATCTCAGGTAGGGGGCCGAGACTTTCGCGGGTGGAAAACACTGCACCGTCGGATGTCTGGGGTCCAAGTTCGAGGGTCGAGGTCTCGCCCCCAATCCCCGAGCTCCAACTCCGAAAAGCTGGGCCGCTCAGAAGAGGGGGGGAGACTCTTGGATGCCCCCCCCCCCCCGGGGGGCGATTCGGACGCACCCCTTTCGAGGTTGGAGGCTCCCCCTCCGTAGATCCCCGAGTGGGGCCACATACGTTTTTGGTCCATCCGAAAAACTCGACTGGAGGAGGAGCGATGAGGAGGAGGAGGTGGAGGAGGAGGAGGAGGAGCGATGAGGAGGGGGCTGAGGGGGAGCGAGGAGGAGGGGGCTGAGGGGGAGTGAGGAGGGAGGGAAGAGTGCAGATGGGGGGCGGTGGGGGGGGGGGGCGACGCCCCAGGGGACCGACCCGCCGAAGGTGCGCAGGGCGAGGGCGCGGGTGCTGCCGCGAGGCTCGGGGCCGGTGTCGCTGAAGGCCCCGGGGGGTCCGCGGCCGGGAGCGCCGCCGCGGGGAGGCCCCCATAGCAGCAGGTCGCCATCGTCGTCGTCGTCGTCGTCGCCCTCGGCGGCTCTCGGCGGCCCTCGAAGGCCCTCGAAGGCGTGCGGTGCCGTCGCCGTCGTCGCCGCCACCTTCGTCGGTGTCGTCGTTACCCTTGTCGGCTTCGTCGCCGTCGCGAGCTGGGGCTGTCGTCGTCGCCGCCGCCGCCGCCATCGCCGTCGCCGCCGCCGCCGCCATCGTCGTAGTCGCCGACGTCGTCGTCGCTGCCGCCGCCGCCGCCGGAGTCGTCGTCGTCGTCGTCGCCGCCGCCGTCGTCGTTATCGTCGTCGCCGCCGTCGTCGTCGTCGCCGTCGTCGTTGTCGTCGCCGCCGTCGTCGCCGCCATCGTCGTCGTCTTCGTCGTCGCGAGGGGGAAACGATGATGGGGTGGAGACGGGGCTGGCTGAGGGTCCAGAAATTATGCGGAAGCGACCGGTGTGGGAAAATGGCAGCGCCCTTGAGTTCGGGGGAGCACGATCGCCATGAAGGACAGGGGCCATGAGGGAAGCGGGTCCCAGACTGCGGGGTCTCCCCCCCAGGACCAACTCTTCCTTGTGATCGTTCTCTTGCTCATTGTTTTGCCGATCGGTGCGGGCCCTGGAGTAGATCTTGGCTGTTCTGGGCGCCTGTTTCGAGCAGGTGGCGGCTCCCCATGGGATTCCCCATGCTAGCACTGCGGCAAGCAGTCGCGCTGAGCAGCGCTGAGCAGAGCAGATGGGAGGGCGGGGGAAGGAGGAGGAGGAGGAGGAGGAGGAGGAGGAGGAGGAGGAGGAGTGGAGGAGGAGGAGGGAGGAAGGAGGGAGGAGGAGGAGGAGAGGAGGAGGAGGGAGGCAAAGGCTTGGGGGAGGATCGAGAGACACCGCGAGTGCCCGGCCCCCGGCGCCCCTCGCCAGCCGCGCAGCAGCGGAGGACTGGATCGAGCGGAGGATGGGCGGCGAGATAGAGACGGCGGCGGGGGCCGGCGGCCAGACGCTCTTCGGCCTCGTGGGGGCGCTCGGCTCGGAGGGCGGCGGTGCTCTGGCGGCGGGCAAAAGGGGGTTGGCGACTCCTCCTCCTCCTCGTCCTCGTCCTCGTCGTCGTCCTTCGCCTCCTCCTCCTCCTCCTCTTCCTTTTCCTCCCCTTCCTCCTTCTCCTCCTCCTCCTCCTCCTCCTCCTCCTCCTCCTCCTCCTCCTCGTCCTCCTCGTCCAAGTCCAGACCTACAGCGCTAGTCCCAAGAGCGGGCACGCCGAACCTCCTCCTCCTCCTCCTCCTGCTCCTCCTCCTCCTCCTCCTCCTCCACCTCCACCTCCTCCTCCCCTTTCTGCTCCTGCTCTTCCCTCTCCCAGCCCAGGGCGTGCCAAGAAGGGCCGTAGACCTTCGGCGCGCCTCGCCCGTGGCGGGAGCTTCGGCGGAAGCAGAAGCGGAGGGGGCGGCTCCGTCAGGGGATGCCGGCGGGAGGCGGAAGTCGTTGGAACTCCTCCTCCTCGTCCCCCGCCTCCTCCTCCTCCCCCGCCTCCTCCGTCAGCGGATGCTGGCGGGATGCCTCCCCCGCCTCCTCCTCCTCCTCCTCCTCCTCCTCCTCCTCCTCCCCCGCCTCTTCCGTCAGCGGATGCCAGCGGGAAGGCGTGATCGTGTTCGGGTTCAGGGCGATTCGAACCGGCCAAAGAAGGTCATCTTTCTTGTGGCGGGCGATGCCTGCCCCGTGCGCAATGTGTGTTGTTGCTTGTGGGGGCATCTTGAGCGGCCGGGCTCGATCACTGGGCGCATCGTGTTCCTCTACGTTCTCCTCCTCATCCGCTTCCCCTTCGTCCTCCACCTTCTCCTCCTCCTTCTCCTCCTCCTCCTCGTCTTCATCTTCCCCCTCCTCCTCTTTCTCTCTCTTTACCTCCCCTGCTTTCCCTTCCTCGTTCTCTTTGACCTCCTCCATCCATCCTCCTCCTCGTCTGCTTCCTCCTCCATCATAGTAAGACCCCTTCTTCTCCACCTGTTCCACTTGCCCCATTCTTCACCTCCTCGTTCGCTTCCTCCCGCCTCCGCCCCATGCTCTCCCCCTCTTCGTCGTCGTCCTCCTCCACGGACGATCATCCGTCGTGGGCGCCCCCTGTCGTAGCCCAGGAGCTTGTCGCCGCCAGCGCCGTCGACAATCGCGACGACGAGGTTCGAGGATTTCGTTCGCGCTTGTGTTCGGCCCCTGCGGGCCGGCGTCTGACGTTGGGAGCGTTGGTCTTCGATTCCATCAGTGGCGAAGCGTCCAGGCTTGCCTAGGCCCACAAAAGACGGTTCTAAGAACCTTTTTGCGGTCTGCACGAAACGTTGTTCAAACAGTTCTGGCCGAGACTGTCTTGTTTTAGCACATCGGGTTTCTGTTCAAAGTCGAAGTATTGATTTGTTGTTCGAACATTTTGGGCGATTTAGGAACATGTCGTGGTAGGCCTATAGGAATGCTGGGACGGTCGGTTCCTGCTTAATCGATCCGAGATGGACAGCCTGACAAGGTTGACCCCAGGAGAGGTCTGTGGCTATGGTGTTCCAACGTACTTTAGCCCTGATCGCCAACAACCATTTCGAGTACCGGCACAGCATCGAAACTGGAGGGCCCCCTGGGGCAGTTTTCACGTGTCGGGCCCTGGGAGGCGATACTCGTTCGACACTTCGCTTGCGTTTCGGGCAGACGCCGTTTCGATAATTGTCAGGGTGTTCGAAGTTCTCTTTGGGGTGTGGTCCTGCAGTCCGATGGGAACAAGATAAGTCTGGGAATTGGTTTCGAGCGGGTCCTCGTGTTGTTGCTGCTGCTCTTCAGGGAGCGTCTCCTCGAGGGTTTTCGAGCGTCTTGTTGGGAGGCTCTCGTCGCCGCGGCTGGACGCGGCTTGGGGAAGCTGGCCTGGGCGGTGCCCAGGAGGGTCCCTGGTTCCAGTCTTGAGCTGTGCCGGTGGTGGTGCGTGGGGGGCGGGAAGCTTCGGATGCATTTCCTGGGAGGTCAAATTCTGGCTTTGCCCTGGTCCGAAATTCGGTTTGATCCGGCTTCATCGTGCTTAATCCGGCGTAATCCCGTTGATTCCGGCTGCATCCCGCTTAATCCGCGGTTAATCCGGCGCGTAGCAGCTCCACAAGTGGTTTTCTTTGTTATAAAAAACCCTCCGACGAAGACTTCCCAATAGTTGCCTCCTAAGGGAGGAGGCGGTCTTCAATAATGGCATGGCCAGGAGCCCTCTCGGAGGCCCGCTTGCCACCGAGAGGCGACGCCACGTCCAAGGCGCACTGGCGCACAGGCGCACCGACGACAGCAGTTCGGGGGCGGCCACGAGCGGGGGTGATGACCACGGGGGTTTCTCCGAAGGCTGTAGGCGACCCGTCTGCCTCCTCCTCCTCCTCCGCCTCCTCCTCCTCCTCCTCCTCCCTCCTCCTCCTCCTCCGCCTCCTCCTCCTCCTCCACCTCCTCCCCCTCCCCCCTCCTCCTCAACCTCCTCCTCCTCCTCCTCCACCTCCTCCTCCTCCTCCTCCTCCTCCTCCCCTGCTTCTCCTCCTCCTGCTCCTCCCCCTACCCCCCCCACTCCACCTGCTGCTCCTGCTCCTGCTCCTCCTCCTCCTCCTCCTCCTCCTCCTCCTCCTCCTCCTCCTCCTCGGGTCGCCTACGGCCCCGGGGGAAACCGTACAGGTGATGACCAAGGGGGATGGATATCACAGTGGGGGCCGTGGATCAGGAGAAATACACACAGACACAAGTAATCGTCGATTCCCAGGAAGATGTGGAAACATCATATGGGAAGTGGGGGCGAAGACGACAACCCAGTAAATATAGGGACATAGGAAAACCTGGGATTTGTGTATATGTATTGGTGTGTCCCTGGCACCCTTTAACAGATATCATGGCGCCCATTCTCATTTCAATATGTCTCCGGCCTCCCCCTGGGCCGCGCACATTCCGACGCCCACGATTTGCGCCCCCCTCCTTTTGGATGCCCCACTTTTGGCCGCCCCCGAATAGTGAGCCCTCCGATGGCAGAAGGCGGCGATCATTCTCGATCTTGCTGCCCTGACGCGCACGTGTTGAAGCGCAGCGCGTGCAGTGTTCCGCGCGTCTCTCACGCAAGTGCTGGCCCGCGCTTTGGCGAGCGTCTCGCGACAGACCTACGTCCTCAATGTACACGCGTTGTGCTCCGTGTCAACACGCTCCTGGTTGCGTGTTGCGTGCGGTAGGTTCGTGTCGTGTCGACCGACGGCGACCCCGCCGCCGGCGTTCATCGTCGAACGCCGGCGGCGGCCCAGAATCGGTCGATGTTGAACGAGTGGGCGTTGCGGAGACGGCCGATCGTTCAAGGCTGAACGATCCCCGCGGTGTCGGGAACCAGCGCCCGGGGCGACACGACAGACACCTGCCGCACGGGGGGCAGCCAAGGCCACGGCCGAAGCAGAGGAGCCAGCGCCCCAGCGCGGCGCGAGCCTTCCCGAGGGGCCGCCGGTGCCTCCTCGGCGCAGGACGCCCACCCTCGCTCGGAGGCCTCCGGATGCCACCGGGGGTCCTTGGTAGCCTCGGGGAGGTTCTGGAGGCCCCAGGAGGCTCCAAACATACACAGTGTTCTCATGTCTAATTATTCGAAAGTTCATTTTTTGGGGCGGGGGTCCAAGATCCTTTCATTTCTAATTGTTCTATCCTGGTCCTCCTCCTGGCCACATGGGGGGCCAGGAACAATTAGAAACGAGCACAATTAGAAGTGAGCGCGATTAGAAATGAACGACATGTACCCCCCTGGACGCCCGACGTCGTGATTTTGCTTGCGATTTGGATCCCCAGAGGTCCTGACCCCTTCCAAAGCATTCGGCTCTACATCCCGAGATGTTTTTTGACGGCCCCAGGGCCAGCCGTGGCTCAAGATAGTGGCCTACGGAACTTGGCATCGCTCGGACGTGTGCATTTTTCCTTCGGCGAGGACCATCGAGGAGCATCCTTGATCATTTGGCGAAAAAACCACGCACGAAACCGACAAAAACACAGGGAATGGACGTCCGAGCGATGGCGAGCGGAAAGAGCAGCAACGTGAACGATCCATTTCCAGCAACTTCGGCCTTCCAGTCTGGGTCTGGAGACGGAGGCCCCCCCGAGGCGGCGCTCGCAGAGGGGGAGGGCGCGGCCCTCTGCTGGAGGCGAGGGGGCACCCATGAGCAGGCGTGGGCCTCCCCGGAGGTGCCCGCGGGCTGCCGGGAAGGCCCCTCTCGGACGCCGGGAGGGCGTCCAAGAGACCACCCGTCGTTTGACATCCGAGGCCCCAAAGCCATCAGGTCACTAATTTTGGGCCCCAGGGCCCACTGAGGCCCCAGGAGCCCCAGATTAGTGAAGTGATGTTTTTTTCCCACGTAAGGACCCCGAAACTCATCACTTCACTAAACCGAACCCAGGACGAAAGTCAGGGGCCGAATTGCTGCTGTGATGCAACATAGGTCTCGTATGACAGGGTTAAGTCGGGCACGCCCCTCTACAGGAGGAAAACTCAAAACAGTAAAAGATAGCATGGGGGCGATTTTCCGATGACTTCTTTCCTTGTTTCGAACATCTGAGGGCAAGAATAAAATTGTGTTTCACTTGTCCTCCAAAATCCGCCTGTAGGAGGACATGCCCGACCTGATTACGTGTAGGGCCCTCCTCGATCCCCGCCTTCTGACGAGGCCGCTCTGGGGGAAACCAAGAGGTACCGATACCGCTGCTCCCCGGACCTCTCGTGGGGTGCGTTCTGACCAGGACTTCGAGGCGAGTCCAGCGGTGGCGACGAGGGCCTCCCAGGAGGCCCAACAAGGGGAAAGCGAGGCGAGGGCAGCGGTACATGTAGCTACCTCTTCCTCCGAGTTCTCCCACTTCCCACCCCTCTGCGCCACGCCTCCCCTCGGCGCGCTGCCCCCCCCGTGAGCGCCGGCGAGGCTCGGCAGGGACGAAGCGGAAGGGCGACGCGCCGGCGGAGCCCTCTGGCAAGAGGGGCCGCCGCGCCGCCTGGGTGCGTCATGCGCCAGCGCTTCGCGGCATCCGCCGCCCCCGTGTTCCGTCGCTCCCCCCCCCCAGGAGTCTCGGGCGCTGTCGCCGGAAGCGCAGACAGATCGGACGTTGTTCGAGGCCGTCCGCACCCGCGTGGGGCTCATCGGGGCAACCGAAAGGCGAGTGTCCGGCGTGCGAGGGGAAGGAGCGAAGACGAGGGCGGCCGCGCGAGGGAAGGGGGGGGGGGGGAAGCGCTCAGGCGTGGAAAGTGCAAAAGCGAACACGCACTACATGCAAGACGCTGAGGTGGGGACCCCTTGGGGCTCACGAGGGGCTCCGGCTCTCGTGCTGCGCCTCTCGGGGAGCCCAGGAAGCCTGGCTGAGGCCAGCCGTGGTCGAGGCTGGCGGAGGCTGGTGCTTTCTATGGTGGTTCGCACGGCGGATGCCGGCCGAGCGCACGCAGAAGTGGCACACACGCAGAAGAGTCAGAGCCCCGAATCATCGGGGGTAACTCGGGTCAGGGCTAACTCGGGTTCATTTTTCGGGATTCCGAACCCGAGTTACCCCGGACCCGCCTTACCCCAGATAATTCGGGCGTCTAGAGCCCCGAATCATCAGGGGTATCTCGGGTCAGGGCTAACTCGGGTTGGTTTTTCGGGAATCCAAGCCCGAGTTACCCCGGACCCGACTTCCCCTGGATAATTCGGGCGCCCAAAAGAGCCGTGCAGGGTCAACCTGGCCAAGAGAGTCAAGCAGTGGCGAAGCGTCCCAGCTCACCTCTAGGCCGACCAGAGAATGTTCTAAAAACCTTTTGTGGCCTGCACGAAATGCTATTAGAACATGTCTGGCTGAGACTGTCTTGTTTTAATGCATCGGGATTATGGTCGAAGAACATTGCTGTTGTTCTGAAAAGCGTTCTTGGGGTTGTAAGAACATCTCAAGAGACGGTCGGTCCCTGCTCAAGAGAGGTTACACCCGTGCCTCATCAGGATGGTCTCGTGCCCGCCGTGGTTCCCCGGGAACGTTCAGGAGCAGCCCCCGCTTTAGCGAGCTCGTATTTTCAAGCGTGACGACTGTGTGTCGGGCAGGGGTCGGGCAAGGGCAAGCAGGCAAAGCCTGAAGCAGGACCGGTGTCACCGCAAAGCTGGAGGCCGTTCCTGCGCGGGGGGGGGGGGGGGGGCGATTCTCTCCCTCGTGTCGAATACACAGTTCTGCGCTGTACGCCGCATCAGACCTTGCCCCCTCTCCTACAATGTCATTTTCCGCCGCCATTTCATTGCAAGGACTGTTATCGCAGAGTCCTTCAAGGCACTGGCAAACATGATCTCGATCCCGGAGCATCGCTGGTACTGTAGGCCTCTTATGTTTCCTTTTAGGGAACTGGCAGCGTCAGCCGAGGCTGTGCCTGGTGCCTGGTTGGTGGGCGCCCCGTGGGCGCCTCGTGGGCGCCTCGTGCGCCCGGTGGGTCAGCCGAGGTTTCGCCCGGCGCCCGCCCGTGGGCGCCTCGTGGGCGTCTCGTGCGCGGAGTGGGTCGGCCGAGGCCTCGCCCACAGTGCCCACCAGCCGGCGCCTCGTGCGCCCGGTGGGTCCGCCGAGGTTGCTTCGGGGGCCCGCCCCGTGGGCGCCCCGCGGGCGCCTCGTGCGCGGCGTGGGTCGGCCGAGGCCTCGCCCGGTGCCCGCCCGTGGGCGCCTCGTGCGCGCCTCGCGCATATCGCGCGGGTCCGCCGAGGTCTCGCCTGCTGTCTGCCTGCGGCCGCCGCCTGTTGCATCTCGTGGGCGCCTCGCGCGTTGGGCAGCCGCGGCGATTGCACCGCACGGCTTTACAGACTGGCCTGCGCCACGCAGTTTGGATGGACAACATGGCCTGCACAGCGTGACGTGCACTTCACGGCTCGCACCGCACGGCTTGCACAGCAGAGCTTGCACCGCATGGCTCACGCCACACAGCTTGCACCACACAGTTTGCACCACTCGGCTTGCACCGCATAGTTTACGCCACATCTGCTGCACCACCATCTTGCACGGCAGGCCTTGAACACCCACATTGCAATAGTATTGCGTAGGGTCCTCGTTGGTAATCATGTCATTCGATTCCGTCGTTGACATAGGTGTGTCTCCTACGCTGCAACCTCTGAGCTTGAATAGAGACTCGTCACGGTTCATTGCCGCTCACTGTGCAAGCAGCGGTCTCGGAGGGAAGCCATAGGAGCACCGACCTTCGAGGATGACATGTTTTAGAATAAAGAAAGTCTCTGGGTGTGTTGGCCAACGCGGGACCCCTCGTGGCCCAGGAGTGAGCCGCTTCCCATTCTGGCCAGACTGCACTCCAGCATTCAGGAGGGAAAACACACAGACACCATGAATCGTCGATTCCCAGGAAACTATGACAAACTATGGGAAGTGGGGGGGGAAGACGAAACCCATAATAGATGGAACATATGGGGAGTCTTGGAATTTGTGTGTAGTTATTTGTGTGTCCCTGAGCCGCCATCAATGATCTCAGGGTTGGATTGTTGGCCCTCGGACCGCCCCTGGCGTCGTGAGACCACACAGCAATCGCGACGACGGCTGTCAGGAGGAAAAGAAACACCACAGACACAATTCATCGTCGATTCCCGCCAAAAAATATGGGAAACCATAGGAAGTAGGGGAGAAGACGAACATACCGAAAATATGAGGAACACACAATGGGGAAATCTGGTAGTTGTGTGTATCGTTGACTTATTTGCGTGTCCCTGGGCCCCTTCAAGTTGTTTCTGTCCTGTTCGGCTTCTGGCCGTGAGCAATCGTCTCGGAGAAGAGGTCCAGAGCCCACGTGGTGAGAGAGCAGTCGGCACGGAGAGCAGGTAGTGGGGGATTCAGCCCTGACGCAAGGTCAGCCAGTCGCATCCGACCCTTCCAGGTTGCGTCGGGCTTGGGGGACACGTGCACGCCCGTCGTTGGAAGTAGGTATGTTTTTGGATTCCCAGATCCCGGTGTGCTTCAAGTGGGCCGACCTGAATCCAATCTGCTTTGTCTGCCTTTCTGCTTCCTGTTGTTACCCACTTCGTCCGACCGACGTGCAGTGCCGAGCCACCTTCTCCTCCCTCCGTGGACCGGGCTTCTGGAGCTGCTTCGTGGGCCCAGGTTCGGGACAGGGCCTTGGCTGAGCCAGGTTGGCGCTGACCAGGGCCCTTTCAGGAGGGGAAAAAACACACAGACACAACCATTCGTCGACTCTCAGAAAGTATGCGAAAATATGGGAAGTGGGGGGGAAGGCAGACACCCAGAAAATATGGGGAAGTGCGGGGAATCTTTCTATTTGTGTGTATTTATTTGTGTGTTCGTGGGCCCCTTCACCCTTCCCCGAAGGACCACGTCAGAGCGTATGTTCGGGGGGGGGGGGCTGCGTCTGCCCCTGTAGGTTGCAGCGTGGGCTTGCATCCGGCGCGGGATCGGCGCAGATCCGACGTGGAGCCAACACGGGTGCGACGCGCTCGATGTGGCCTCGACGCGCGGCGCAGGCGCGG
This sequence comes from Prorocentrum cordatum, assembly GCA_963575745.1. Taxonomy (NCBI): domain Eukaryota; class Dinophyceae; order Prorocentrales; family Prorocentraceae; genus Prorocentrum; species Prorocentrum cordatum. The sequence goes on from CAUYUJ010018114.1 coordinate 62,202, forward strand.
CCTCGGCTGTCGGCATGGGCTCGTCGCGGTTTGGACGCGGACTGCGGCCAAATTCGGTGGTGGACAGAACCCCCAACAGTGACACGTCGATTAGTGAATTGTCCGTTTTCGGTTCTCGAGAGGGCGCCGCGGCCGTTATTTTCCAGGCTTGCGCCCGCCAGGTTTGGGCCTCAGGTCGTTTTCACTAAACCACGTTTTACTAAAGGGAGGTCTGTCCAGCCCCGACAAATGGATGGGGCAGGGGTTCCCCAAACAAGCAGTAGCAGGAGGATGAGCGGGAGCAGGCTGCCCGCGCCCTCAACACTCGAACACAAGATCACATCAACACCCACACCTCGAAGGTCCGCGTGGATCTCTGGTGTCTACGCTGGACCTCCCTCCATACACCCCAGGGGCGGTGCCTGCTGCTCCAGCGCCGACCTGAGAAACCTGGGCGGACCGCCAAAAGTTGATGCTGATTATGCATCTGTAGCCTGATCTGCTTTCACAGCTTGTCCTGACTGAGCCGATTCGCCTTGTGTCCCCAGCTGCCCGCAACACTTGCCACGTCTCGCCGCGCATTCGTCCAAAAGGACGAGTGGTCGCGACTCGCACCCGCGCCGGGTGGTCAAAGGTAGCGCTGCTGGAATGGGGCCATTGACATCCTCTGACTAAGCTATCAAAATGCGCTTCTCTTGTCTGCAGCCCCGACCCGCCTGAATGTTCGCGCGCTCATGAGCCCTTATCTACCCAGAGACGCCTGCGTGGGGGCGGGGCCCGCGGATTAGGTACTCGGCGCTGCAGCGTGGGACCCGCCCTCTCGCTCGCTGTGCCAACGATCGCCGTTGGAAAAAATAAGCTGCGGGCTTTCTCTTATCTGGTAGCAAATTAGATCATGGGAGCCTCGAGTATTCTCGCAATTCTGTCTTTAGCGTCGATTGGCGTCGATTAGCGTCTGGGAGCCGACGAGATAGCGCCGATTTGGCGTCGGCTAGCGTCGACTAGCGTCGATATGGCGTCGCGTAGCGTCGATTCGGCGTCGACTGGCGCTGACTCGCAAGAGCCGGCGAGACGGCATGGGAGGCTCCCACGAGTTGCCACCGAAGAGCAAGAGAGGCTGCCTCCCCCCCCCCGCCCGAAGCACCGCGCGAACGCCGGCTCGCGCCGCGCCCGCGCAGCAGCCAGGCGACGCCGGCGCGGGAGGTCGGGATTTCTGAAGTCGGCGGCGAGCGTGGGGGGGCCACGGGGCTCGCTTCGCGTTCCCCCGATTCGATTCGATGCGATGTCGATGGCTTCCGATTCCGATGTGACTCGGCTTCGGGTTCCGATCTGGATCCCGATGCCTCGGTGGAGGCCCCCTAGCCTGCCGATTCCCGCCGCTGCGATTTCTCAGGGCTCGGCTGCCGATTTCCGCCGATCCAATTCATGTCGATCGCCGATCCGACTTGTCGATTCGATTCTGGTTTCTCCTGGGGAGGAGATGAATTGGAAATTGGAACATGTACATTGCCACTGGCGGGTTGATTTTAAAACCCGGGACTTTTGGAAGGTCGGGGACGACGTCCGGGTGGGTGTGGTGTATATATATATATATATGTATACACATATTTCTCAACCGTCCTCTGGTGTTGGGTCTTCGCTTTGAAGAGACAGCGCCCCGCGTCCTCACTCCTCCTCCCGCTCCTCCCTCCTCCCTCCTCCTCCTCCTCCTCCTCCTCCTCCTCTCTTCCCCCAGTTTGGCACATCTCTAACACGTTTCGTGGCCCCATAGGGAGCTCCACCAAAGGCCCAGATGCCAGCGCTCGCATGCGCCCACCGCGCCCATGTTGGTACACCCCTCGCACGTTTTGTGGCCCCATGGGGAGCTCCACCGAAGGCCCAGATGCCAGCGCTCGCATGCACCCACCGCACCCTTTTTGGCACACCCCTCACACGCTTCGTGGCCCAATGGGAAGCTACACCACAGGCCCAGATGCCAGCGCCCGCATGCGCCCACCGCGCCCATTGTGCCACACCCCTCACACGCTTCGTGGCCCCGTAGGGAGCCCCACCGAAGGCCCACATGCCAGCGCTCGCATGCGCCCACCGCGCCCGAACTCCCCTCGCGCGTTTCGTGGTCCCACAGGGAACTCCGCCAAGAGCCCAGATGCCAGCGCTCGCATGCGCCCACCGCACCCAATGTGGCACACCCCTCGCACGTGTTGTGGCCTCACAAAGAGCTCCACCGAAGGCCCAGGTGCCAGCGCTCGCATGCACCCACCGCGCCCATTTTGGCACACCCCTCATACGTTTTGTGGCCCCATATAGAGGTCCACCACATGCCCAGATGCCAGCGCTCGCATGCAACCACTGCGCCCATGTTGGCGCACCCCTCACACGCTTTGTGGCCCCATGCGGAGCTCCACCGAAGGCCCACATACCAGCGCTCGCATGCGCCCACCGCGCCAATTTGGCGGCACCCCTCACACGCTTTGTGGCCACATAGGGAGCCCCGCCGAAGGCCCAGATGCCAGCGCTCGCACGCGTCCACCGCACCTATTTTGGAACACGCCCACACGTTTTGTGGCCCAGTAGGGAGCTCCACCGAAGGCACGCATGCCAGCTCTTGCATGCGCCCACCGCGCCCATGTTGGGACACCCCTCACACGTTTCGTCGCTCCATGGCGAGCTCCACCGACGGCCCAAATGCCCGCGCTCGCATGCGCCCACCGCACTCATATTGGCACACCCTTTACACGCTTCGTGGCCTCAAAGGGAGCTCCACCGACTGCGGCGCATACAACGGCAGTACCCACAACTGCATCTGGTTGGGTCTTTCGC